>JAGDQP010008664.1:1409-43022 GCA_022664845.1 Lepisma saccharinum | reverse complement strand
TTTTATTGGTCCGATACGATCCTTTTGATTTGAGGAGTTTCCATCTCTGCTCTACAATAACAGAACGCTTCCTTCGCCGCTCTGCTCGCAGTTCCATTATGAAAGCTGCCTAAGGATTTGCATAAAATATTAGTCACATTCCCTACGACTGGTGCTCATGCTTTTCTCTAGCATTTAATGTGGTAACAGTATGAATATTATTAGTAAATGCTACTACTGAATTAATAAGTATACCAATGGAATTGCTGAATTTACTGAAAGAGCTTTTTCTCCTTCAATGATGCCTGGTTGAATTGAATTGAACGTAAGGCCGTTTGGCTCAGGCCGGATGGATAATGATGATGGGATGAATTGGTGGAATGAAGAAAGTGGGAGGAAACGGGAGAATCCCGAGAAAAAACCTACACACGATGTTTGTCCACCACAAAGCCCAGATGGTGAGAGCAGGAATCGAACTGACAACCCCAAGAACCAGAGGTAAGCGTCTTACCATTTAGCACCCGCGCCCACGGTGATTGGTGGTACATCTAAAAACATACAACATTCAGTGAATGTACTTGGAGAGGAAGGAAGATGTCCATTGCCTGTTTTCCTCTATGAAATCTTCCACTCCTGCTACGTCTTTCACAGAGTCCAGTTATGCAGTTATCCAGTTGAAATTGTCCAACGACAAAAAATAATATATAATATTACTGCCTCGTATGCGCTGACAGAGACTGAGAACCTCCTCCTGAAGATTGGTTTCAATGTGATGACTGCAAAGCATGAGGGCACGAACATCTTCTGCTGGTGAAGGGTCCTATTTCCGTGATTAGATATTTGATTACCGAATGGAAACAAACCTAGGACATTCATTGGTGATGTCTACAAAAAAATGAGATGAGCTAATTGACGTTTATAGTGCGTAAAAGTGTATAATAAATCCTTTTTCAGAAATAAAATAAACTGTTTTATATTTATTCGTTTGGTCCGGGCTTCCTGTTATAAGCAACATATTTATTGTTCAAGCTTTTGTTTGTCTTGTTTCGATTTCAAGTTCTCAATACCTACATTTTCGTAGTCAGTCACTGTGGAACATTCTTTGTGTGGAAAGGTTAGAGAGGAAATTATTTTGTAATACTTTTTAATATCGTTTCACAATAGTATTTTTTGTAAAAGATTTTTTTTCTTTCAAAAATACGAGATCAACAATGAAGTACTAGAAATTACCTTGGTGTTATCTTGTTTAGTGTGGAAATAATTAATAAATTTACTTAATTTTCGTATCAATTACCTTTTTATATTTCATCAATTATCAGTGACATAGTTTTCTACTTTAATTAGTAACCGATAGGAATTGGTTTTTACTTCACAAGGTAATTAATTGTTCCTTCCACTATATACTTTTAATTTAGACCAAGAAAAAAGAATAACAATGGTAGATTCTACTGAAACATTTAAAATAAACAGAATAAGGAATACAAAATGGGTCTATTGAATAACCAGATTGTCTCTGTATTAAATGATGCAATTCTTGTTCCAATCTTAATTGATGAGCACCTAAATCAGAGACGAATTAAGACTGGAGTGGTTTAAAAGAGCTGTCGCTGTCACTCGGGGCTCCCACTCGCTCGGCGTCCCAGCCAAATGATCATTTACTACAAGGAGTACGTAACAGGGGCCCTAACAAAGTCGTTAGCCCAGGACTGGAGTCAATAGCCCAGGGACGAAGTCAAGAGTCCATGGTCCCAAATATCTTAATCCAACACTGATCTGCATAAGAAGGTCAATCACTCACTTGCAGCCATTTTCTACTCAGTTTCTGTTTAGAATCATAAAGAAATTTGTCATAGCTCCTTTGGAGTGTGGCGGAAACCATAACCGGAAGCAAAACAAACAGATCTACCGAAGCGATCTTGATATTGGATTCTAATGTTGATATTAATATTGAAATTAAACTGCATATTTATCAAAATTTATTACAAGCAATTCGCTTTACTAGAAATGAACTAAACATGTAGCAGGGATTCGGATAGATCTTCCCCTAATGAAGTGTCACACAACCAAATTTTCGAACACCCCTTCATCTTTTAAGACTACAATCGATTGAACACCCCAATACTCTACTTAAACCCCACTAGCTGAAGATTCTGATGGAATCCCTCATTGTATTCGTTCTCAGTAATATCTTCACATCATGGACCTAAAAACTATACTGCAACCCCTATGGTGCTGAGGGGCGCACGAACTTTGGGGAAGCAGATTTCATAACTTAGTGATAATAACGGGCTGCCAAATAAAAGTTGCAGGGGTAACGCAAAGTCAGTTAGGCCACTGCTTCACATGTTTCTTTCACTGTAATGCAAAAGAAATATGGGATGCTTCCACCTCTTCTTTGCAATGAATAGCCCTCAATTGACGAGAACAAAACATACCTAAAATTGGGGAACCATCATCACACTTCACGTTAGACAGCTCACATTTACTCCTTCACTGAGTTATAAAACAGTCCCTGTCCATAAGACCCGTAGGAAAGTCATGTCTGACGGCTGTTCTCTTCAGTTTCTGTTAGTATGTGTCTAAAGAAGGGTAAATCACAAGGGTAGACTTTTTGAGACGTGGGCAGTTTTTTTCTATGGTGGTGTAACCCTGTAACCCTTTGGGAACGGCAATCTTTATTAGTCATTGCCGAATTTTTAAAACATGATTGTAGCTTCGGTTGTAATTGTAGAACAATAAATTAGGGCAATTTTCTTTTCAAATAGTCCATGAAATAAAACGAGGTATAGATCGCTAACGTAACTATAAAATCATAGAAGGGACAGGAGGGGAAAAGTCAAATTTTAGTTTAATTTTTGAAAATTGGTTTTTATTCTCCTAATGGGTTTCCTTATGACATCCTGTGTGCAATTCGATGATAGAATATTGTGGGTGGTGTCATTATCTTCCTTCTCCAAACGATGGTGGACACCGGAAAGCCGCCACCAGGGTGCGGAAGGGGGAGAATATCAGAATTCTAAATATTTTTATTTACTCGTTTTAGTCAATGGAATCTACTGAAAAAATACCCACGAAGTAAAAAAAAAAGAATAAAAGTGATATTGTGGCTACTCTATACAGAAATAGTTTACAATACACCGTTTAGAACCCAAAAACTAACAGCCACTTTTGAAAAGATGCCGACAAAAATAGGTGTTTTGCGTTTAAGCCGTAAACGGTGGCTCCTATAGAAATTTTGCACAGTACAAAATGAAAGATCGTATTTTTTTCTTTCTGTGTAACTATTACCGTTTTCACGCAATAACGGACGGTTACAAAGTTATCATCGGTTTTAATGTTGTAAATTTCAACTTTTAAGAAGAAAACAATTTTAAGAGAGATTTCTTTTCTTTTAGAATTACGATGAGGCAAAAATTTGGAAACTCCCTGTAATTCGAAAATGGGTATAGGGAGTAAGACGAAATAGATATGCTGACATTTGATGTCATTGTAGCCGATAGATCTTTTAGTCATAATTATATGTACTACCAACGTTAAAGAAAGATTGACAAGGATGTCCTAACATACAATCACGGCTCGAAATTAACTTTTGGTAGCACTAATCCACATGCCCAATGAATTTTGTTTTCACTGGTTCTTTAAAAATCTTATTGGTTCTTTTTCAGATCAGTAAACAATTATAATCAGCGTATTTTTAGTCCACTTTGTTATATTAATTCAGGCTACAGGCCTATATAAGTACGAAAGAATAATTATAGCCCCGTAAAAATTCTATGTCAAAGCAAACAAGCTCATGCCTAACAAATAGGAATGCCTAATGTCTGAATCATCACACTTTGTTTTTATTACACTAAATAACTTCTTCGGAAGAATCTACTGAATGTCTCGGACCGTAGGGAAAAATATTTGTCTATAAAGAAGAGTACTAATATAGCAACGTCATAATTACACAGTATGAATTCAGTGGTAATACCGCATATCCGTGTTGCATACCAGTTATGTTTACTGTCTCCGACATTTGCAGTAAAGGTATTGATCAGCTGAAATTTTAGATCCTATAAGATTCTGCGATTTCTCGATTTTTGTACTTTTTGATTTCGAAAACAGAAAGAAAGCACTTCGATAAAACGTAAAATACAGCCTACAGGTATGTTTATTACTATATTGGAACTTTAGAAAGCATTGGGCTACAGGACCACTGACTTTTGTTAGTTACTGGCCCTTGGGAATTTTTTACTGGTCGTCGGCTAGTGGACCACTGCTAATTTCGAGCCCTGACTATAATGTACTAGGGCTAAATGTGTTGATAAAGATACATATTTCATTTTCATCAACATACATATCTAATGGTTCACAATAACATTAATTTTACTGATAAGTGAATTTTATTTTATTCATGTCTCTCCAGATTCTAGTTATTTCATAAAGTAAATAGCAGTAGTCAACTTATTATACAGCTAAAAGTTAATCTTTCTGCTCTGAACTCGAATAACTGGCGGCGCTTAGGTTAAAGGTCTCACCGATAAGTGAATTAACAATTATTTTTTCTTGTCGCCAGCCCGATTTCCTTTCTTCATTTACAAGTAATATTAATTATATTAAAATGTTAATGTTTCAATAACCCAAAGTTCCATTATTAGGAAATACATTTTTCTTCCTTTTACTGCCACCTTTCTCTCTTTAGTTACATAAATAACTTTAGCGTTTCTTTTTCGTTTAGAGACAAATGTTTAAGTTTTGTTAAACTGAACACTTATATTTAATCACAAAATTATTAATAAGTTACCCATAAGAGGATTAGTAACTGAATTATTACTCTCCGTCTTAACCTTTTAATATTCTGTTAAAAACATTATTCAAACAATATTTGGAAGACAGAAATTTGTTTTCGATTGCTCTGAACGAAAATATTTAATGATTCTTAGGTTAAAGTTGTTACTGATATGTTAAAGTAAAATTTGTTTTTGTTTTAGTACTTTTAATTGCTTTAAACATACATTTTTAGTTTGAACGAAATCAGAAATCATACATTATTGATATTGACCGATATCGATGTGCTACTGGCGTTTATACTCGTATTTCTATTAAATATAAAAGTTTATGTTTCAATTCTTTGAACACCAATATTTAATGATTAAAAAAAATAATACCGATAAGTGAATTAGTAAATTAATTCTTCTTTTTGTCTTCTCCAGCATCTATTTGTTTACATAAGTATTCTTAGATAACTGTCTGTTGCATTTCTGAATCCTACAAAAAATAGATATAATTTGGTGCATAGATGTTAATTTCTGATATTTGATTTTGATAAGTACTGGCCTTTAATCAGTTTAGAGGCTAATTTATCATGTAATTTCCTAAGAAGTACAGAGAAGGATTGATAAATAAATATGCTACACAACTCGGCTCTGACTCGACTGAGTTTCCTAAATTCAGTCCAACACCTTTTCTATTCTTGTTTTTCTTTCTCAATTTGCAAACTTTTGGCTTTCTGTTTGGAACATGCCCCTTTTCTTTGAAGTCAGTGAATAGTTCAATCCAAACCGCATTGAGAGGGTACTTTAGATATATTCCATTCTGATATACTGCTTGATACACAAAAACTGACAAAGAGTTTATTGTGTAGTCCAAGTCAAAACCGCTTCTAGGACAGCAAGTCAAAAGCATTTTTTGAGTCCCAATATGACTATTGTAGTGTTGAAAAGGGTACTACGCCCTTCATGGGGAAGGGGCGTACCAAGATTACAGTATTTGGGTAAAAATGTAATTGGTGTAAATAGATGTTTATTATTCTGTATCACTTTTATTTCTTTACCGGATGCAACACTTTAGAAATGCGACTTTATTTTATAATAATGGAATTTTAGTAGATAGAGATTGTAGTGACTGCTAGAGACCTCTTGGATACAACACTTTCTTTAAGCAGAGTAAAACCAATGCAAGTCTATGTTTTATTTAGGAGTGGCTTTGAACTTACGTAAACATGACGTATCCTGTTAGTAAGTTGAGATTAGTGTAGTAATGAGGATAGCGCTATATAGTGCGACTTGTCTTGGAGACGAAAAATGTGCTCAGCTGGTAGTCAAGGTGTTTACATGGTATGTTGATAGAAGGTAAGTTGTATGGAGAGAGATGATTGCCGTAAGATAGGGGTGTTTCCACGGTTAAGGTATATTGTGTTCAGATGGTCATTGTCCAGGCATTGCCGGTTAAATTTTTATGTAACGTTTCGAGATGTACCAATATTTCGCGGACCTACATATCAGCTGGTAACAAACTCTACGGGCCACGGAACAAACAAGTTCATCACCGCAGTAACAACAGTTAGCTATTAGATTCCATCCTAGGCTAGACGAATCTTTTTGCGTCACAAGCATCTAATACTCAAATTCATATAATATTATCCATCCCACGATGACTCGGTGTTACCAGTGTCGATGAAATATTTTCGTTTTCTCCTTTCTAACTACATGGTATGCCCATCTTAGTCGACGTAATTTCATTATTTTTACAACATCGGATGAATAATACAGTCTGTTGAGTCCTCAATTATGAAGTCTCCTCCATTCTACTGTTATCTCGCCCTGCTTTGACTCAATATCTTCCCGCCATCTCATTCCCAAACACACGCAAATTATGTTCATCTCCCAGGATAACTTTCGCAATCATAAAGCTTTAGTGCAAGAATAATAATCGATCAGTATATTTTCAATATCAGCTCACCTGATGTTTATCGCGGGACTAGAAGTTTTTGGACCGCACTGAAACATACGTTAGCCGATGATGAGCGAATTTATATTTCTTTCTTTCTTCTTGCTTGTTATATAGGAGCCTAACTATATTAATTTGTTATTTTTTTTATTATCTTAATCTTAATTATTATGTCTCTATTTCCATCATACTGTATCTCTATAGCCTTGGCTGGTAACGTAAAAAGACATATCATTTTACTGTTTCTAAATAGTTTTAACTTTAGTGTCTTTTTCAATGCCCTGAACGGAAAAACGTAACGATACTTCTGGTAAGCTTCTACTGTTAAGTATTTATCATCGCAATTGTTCTTAAAGAGACACCAATGTTTCTCCCTTTTCAGATACACGCATAGATTTAGTGTTTGTAACTAACTAATAACTCAATGAAGAGTGTCACGCTACCACTATTACAGTGTTGAATCACCGAAATCACACAACAAGCAGTGTTGATTTAACGCAAAAAGTGTGGCCGTTTTGGGAAAAGTGTCCGAAAAGTATTGAATTGACACAGTCACTTTTTGCAGTGTATTATCAACTAAAGCAAACACAAAGCTTGAGTATCGGATCCACATCCCCAGGACTCATGTCGGAACCAGGGGATGTGAGCAGAATCTGCTCGCTAGTCTGCATAGTAAACAGCTGGAAAAGAGACCATCCCTATTTATTGGTTAAAATTATCGATATGTTGAAATTATGTCCGTGAATTTACTAGTGATAATACAGGACAACACTTGATAATAAGGGACGCGTAAATTTTACCAAAAATACGGGACATGCCGTATTATAGGGAAAGGAGACAACCCTACGTGTTTAGTTCGTACATTCGGATGGAAGGATGTCAAGTTAATTGAACCCCTTTAGGTAAGTTTTAGCACACTTAATTTACATCCAATTGCTTTAATCCATGAATGTTTCTACATATATTACTATGATACATTTCAAGAATTTATTTTTGGGAGTCTCCCCACCCCATGAAATGATCTCAGATCAAAAGAATTATTGCACCAAACTCACAATTGGCACACGAGGGTTATATCTGATCCGAATATAGCTGTGCATGCTGAAGCCAGAGAGACAACTAGTTTCCCCATTACGCATATTTTGTATTCCACCTACATTATGTCAAAATGCAAAGATAAGAGCAAAATGCAAACATTAGGACAATAGTGAGCGTATCTAAAACGTGAAAGTTGTGGATTTCCTACCGTTCGTGATATTAAGAAGAGCACGCGTGAGTACTCAACAGTGATCAGTAAGCATTCGTGCATTCAATTGTCTCTGATATCTTGTTTGAATGCTATAGATATCTTGGTTAAATCTCTCATCGTATTCGAAACTTAATAACAATTCGGCCTGTATTTGTAAACATTCAAATTCCGAACAAGGTCTTTAAATCATCTTGTTTGAATGAATGTTGTTCACAGGTCGAGCTTCTTGGGCCTGTGGAACTCATTGTGCTGACCTTCGGATGGCAAATTTGGATACTGTACTCCGTGTTTTAATTTATTATATAATTCTTTATCTTGATAAGAAAGAAATAATAATAATCCAATGACTGATATTTTGCTTCACGCGATATCCATATATCGCTTCACGCGATAGTGCAAAGTCCATATATCGCGAACCTTTTGCCCACTGTGTCTCCAGTAACTTCCTGCAACCCAAGATTCTAAGCAAGTTAATGCTAAAGTATTGACGTGGATGATCGTGTTCACTATATAAAAAGTCTGTTACGTATGAGGGATCACCCTGGTCAAAAGTGTTGGTGTTTAGCGCTCTTCCTACATGATTCTTCATATTTGTGGGTAAATATTCTTTCCATCTCGTGTTTTAAATAGTTTTTTTTAAATTCTTCCTTTCAAAGTGCGACCATTTGAAATTTACTGCCCTAGGTATCCGGGCTACTGGGCCTAATGATAAATCCGGACCTGCCAATATATTTTGGATTATTGGATATTAGTTTATTTTATTTGTTTCATTAAATTTTGGAAGTAACAGAAGTCAATTCCATAAAATTGCCACATTGGGAACATTTAAGTATCCCAGAATTTTACCGTACAAAGCTACGTTTATGCTGCAAGACACAACTATCAGTTTTCCCACACTGTAATACGTAAAATATCTCATAACATAAGGTTAGCAAGACGATTTCTGTGGGTACTTTCCGTGGCTAGTCGCCACTGCTATACACATCCGTCAGACAGAAACAGTGTGAATCTCGATTAGCAAAACCACAGCACTTATTTTCCCCTGCTCCAGAGACCAGTTGAGACCATGGCAACGCTGTGAAAGATCTACATATTACTACTAATAAATTATTTATTTTTTGATTGAGGCTAAACACCATGCCAATTAAGCTTAGTATTTGCCTCGAAAAAAAGTGGTGAATGAAGATTCCAATTAAATTGTTATGAAATTTATTTTCAAGCTTCTATTTATTATCATAAATAAAGTTAGTATGATTAAAGAGCTCACAAAAAAATTAATAGCTAAGCTTTATAACATTGCATTTTTCTAATACAAAGGGCTTTGAAGAGAAACGGAAATAATATTTCTGTTATATTTGATGTAGTTAATGAACAGAGTTGGACTAGGGGAGAAACCAGCAGTGACTGAACTACAAACAATCCTGCCATCTGTAAATTAGCGTCAACTCATCACTTAATAATACATTGCTACTCCCGAGAGAAGAAAATCAGAACCGGTCACTTTAGAATTACTTCACTTTGCAAATACAAATTAAATTCAAAAGTAAATTAAATGCTAAAATATGCTGTGAAAAATATGAAAAGGGGAGGAAAGAGAATTATATGCAGAATGGTGCGAAAAAGGGATAAGCCCCCCCTCCCCACAAAAAAAGGATGCTGTAAAATTGACTCAATTTTCAACTGGAGGCTACATTTCACAGACTGGTTTGTTTCAGGTACTCCTAATTTGCACTACAGTAAAAAAGATGCACATTTAAAACTTCAAATACTGGTAATAATTGATCTGCGACTTTGGCATCTCAATTCAATAGCTTTCACATAATTCCTTCTTTCCAGTAATTAGCATCAAATTGATGACCTTGGAAGCTCTGCTTCCCTCGCTTTATCGATCACATCTTTTGATATATGCCTGCATTTTCTTCTACTGGTCACATATTGTCACTGAACACTTAATAACGACAATATACTTAGTTGAAATATAGGCAAACTTCTTAATTAAATTTAGGCGTTTTAAACAACATACTCTCAACAACGAACGATTTGGGAGTTTGTTAGAGCGTAAGTAAAGGTTTATCTTCATGTTAACGTCTACCGTCAGGTCTATAAAGGAACCTGAACTACATGTGAAATATGTAGAATGCTTGATTGTTATACATTAGCGAGAGGTTTTATAATACTGTATGTCGTTCCACAAAGATAAATTTCATGTAGATGTTTAGGATCTAATAGATGAACTCGAATGCTTCATTTGGAGTGATTTCTCTTGAATAAGAGTTTCGGAATATCGAGATCATAAGGTTTAAAATTACCTGAAATGATATTTAAATAACTACAGTTTAGTGTGACCATGTTTAACAACGATGAGCAGATTAGCAAATACGCGAAAGCTATTCCATTAAAAGTAAATAATGTTAAGGTGTAAGATCAAGTTCGGCTAGCCTATGTTAGGCGCGCAATCAAAACAATTTGTAATATTTTCCCGTATTCGTACCTTGAATAACAGGATATAGATGGAACGAAGATATGTCCAAGTCAATCTGTCTCTCAAGACCACGTTTGGCTTGGCATAACTCGAACTGGCAGAATAATTTCGTCATGAGTAGCGTGGAGCATGCTAAAGAAAAGAGACGAGAGTTGACTGATTGTTCTTATATTCGACCTTGCCACAAGACTGAGAATGTATACGCAAGGTGCTGTCAAGGTGCTTGTTTGACCTAGGCTTTCGGAGAATTTTGTTGCTGATCGACAACGAAGGATATGTTCCCATGGTTATTTACTCTCAGGTGAATAGTTTTACCTTTGACGTAATGAATTTCATTGCGTTGTATAAGCATAAGTATCACGCAAACCTGCGCATTCTTACCCAAACATGGCGACTGAATCTATTTCCATTTTTTGACACAAATTACATTAAATATTTTGAATATTTTCATTATTTCTTGAATGGTACTTAAACTAAGAGTTTGTTAGCATCAATCGTCTACCAATCATACAATACACTAACAACAAGGCCATAGAAGGATTTTCCTCTTTCTTCTCGAGTAATAGTTCGACTATCGTAGAGAAGAATTTCAGAAATAAATTGCAAATTGTATGGTATTATAGTTCAAAAATAAAATGAATATTGATAGTTTCTGAGTTGCATCTTCCACCCAAAATATGCTCCAAATTAATATAATTGTTAGGTTTATTTGGAGAGGCTTTCCTCTTGGTTTTGGATGGTAAATCATAGGCCAATAAGCTGTCGTGCGCTGGGAAATGTTATAAGTTGTTACATGAATATATTTTCTGCATAAACATGACGATTTTACAAAACAAAATTAGTTCTGGGCATTGTTCTTCAAGTGAACCTCAACAATTACTGTAATTTCTTAATTATACGTCATCACATCTATGGAAATGGAGCAATAGAATAAATTTTCGAAAGTCGAAGGTTGTCATGGCGGGTTATTAATTGGATTAATTTCCGGGCGGAAGCCCTTGCCTTGTATATGTTTTTATCCCTTGCCTAATTATTTATGTAAGTAAATGTAGTGACAGGGAAGCAGCTGTCGCTTCTCTGGTGAACATTGAGATGTTGTGAGTTAGAGTATTAAGGTGGTTTAGGCATTTTGTCAAGTTAGAATTGGGCTGTTAGCGTTCGAATGGCTGTTAGATGGTCGAGGTTAGAATGATGAAATTTCCTCCAGAAGTTGTGATGTATTTGTTCAATGATGGTTCCTAAGTAGGGTAAGTCTAAGTCGTCATGTAATGTGATGTTTGAAGGTTAACCTACGATCGAGTTATTTTGCGATTGGTTCTATTGTGATAGCTTGATTTTGTACTTCCGGTGCTCTACGTAGATGTCGTCGTGTGAAATGAACTGTAACTGATTTTTCGGTATTTACTTTGATATGCCAATTGGTCAACTGTATTGAGATGTAGCTGTAGAGATTGTAAAACACATTGTAATTTTTTATCTGAAGTGAAGATAGCCGTGTCATTAGCAAATGTTGAAGTGATTACATGTGGATCTGTAGGTTAGTCTACTGTGTATATATTGTAAAGTATTAGTGATAATTTTTATTTCGTTAGATTCAGTTATCAGCACGGGCTTAAGATGCCCCTGCTTCCAAAAAGAGTTCCGGAGGTAAATTAATTACATTCAGTGGACGCTGAGACTCGTAGCAAAACATTTAAACTTTAAGTGGAGCAAGTTTAAAATTGAAAAGAAAATGTAGAATAATTTTCTGGTCCTCGAAAGTGTTGACGCTAAATAATTATTCAATTATAATTGTATCAATTGATTTCTAGTATTTTTTCTAAAAAAACTCTTATATGTTAAATAATTTTCATTTTTGTAAAACTGTTAACGTCTGACATCTAGTATCTAGAGTTTTAAGCCTACAATTCTAGAAAAAGTTCTACTGCTCAGAAGCATTTGTATTCTTGGTTGGTATTCTGCAAAGATACACTAAAGCTAAAGTGATGAAGAAGAAGAAATTAATATTTGAAACAATGCTTTTAATTGTTAATTTTTGACGAAAAGAAAATTGTGTATCTTGCGAACTGTAACAAACTCTTGGCGGTGAAGGAAATGTACAAAGAATAATTAAAAACTAAGGGGAATATTAATTGCAGTATGTTATTCACATGATATGTATTGCACTAAAATTCCGTGTTGTCGCCACTGCAGTCCAAACATGTATTTCAGAGGGAGACTGAATCGTCCATTCTGGTCGGCTGCACATCTAAATTCACCTAATTTTCTTATTTACCCAAGTATATGACTAAACATGCAACTGTATTATTGTTGACTCACCCATCTCGAATCTGGAAGGATAGAACATGCAGAGCAAATGAGTGACAACTGAATCGTAAAACAGTCAGCTAATGTATCCGTCTCCCTAAAGTTCATATGATAAACTACTTACCTAAATAAGCCAGCGGTTAGCCATAACAAGGAAATAGTCAGCAGATAAAGGACAGAAAACTATCATGACAATTAATCAGAAACCTGCAATCAAAGTAATTGAACTGATGCAAATTAAGACAAATAAAATATTTCTCCACAATTATCTTCACGGGGGTAAAACTTATTCCAAATGGCGATTTGGTTCGGTAGTTTATGACCGTGTTACAGAAAAACAAGCACGAAGGTATTATACTTTCTCCTTGAGTATCTAAGTGCTTTTCAGGGTATATGTATGTCTCCCTTTTTACTGCAGTTGTATGGGTGCGTGTATGCGTGTGTACGTTAGTCATATGTTTTGAATTGAATATACCTACTATTGTCGTATGTACGAGCTTTCAATAAATTCCTAATATATTATGAACGCAGTAGATAGTAATCCAATTGACGTGAAATGTTTTAATTATTATTGATATTCCTTATAAAAATATTCACAATCCTCATCTTTAGTATTCTACAGAAAGTGGCATATCCTCCAAGGCAAGCTACGCCTTACCCATTCATCCAGATCTTGCGCTTTGGTTCTTATCTTAACATACAATGAATCTCTTTTAATAGTGTCAAGGAGTTGAATCTTCGCTCAACCATATCTTCAATTGAATCCCTCAATATACAATCTCTGTATAGTCAATGTCCTAAACAGTTTCTTTTCCTTTTCTATTGCCTTCAGTATTGTTCAATTCGACTCTTTCCTTCAGCACTTCTTCATTTTACATCTTTTGTATACAGCTGTTCTTATATCCTCCTCTATGTCTACAATCCAAAGGTTACCAATTTTCTTTTGTCACTGTTTCGTCGAGTCGACGTTTCCACTCCATTCAAAGCATTTCATTGACCTCTTCCTCTACTCCTTGTTCATCTATCTTTCTTAATGAACGTGTATTTCACCATTACTTTCGTCGCATCTAGCTCTTTTTTACATTTCATTTCCTCATTTATATACATAATCCTTCCCAAATACATGAAGCTGAATATATTTCACTTTATAATCTTCTACTTTAACTCTTATTATTTCACTTTGATACAACTTCCTTCATTCTATTCCACACTTTTATGTTGTCTAAAAAAACATTTTTCTACCACAAAATTTTTGTCTTTCAAGATTTTCCTTATTTCTTTTATTTCAATTTCTTCCCTTTTATTTGTTATCCTATACCTTTAGCTTTCGTCTTTACTTCTTCATACTCCGTTCTTCAAATTCTTGATTAATTTCTTAACAGAAGATCTAAGAGACCAGCGTGAGTTAAAGGGAAGAAGGTCCGTCGCCGTTCTCTTAGAAAACCCTTTAACTGAGATCGCTGAGTGGAGGTCACGGCGGCGAGGGTTCTGTCCTATATTTTAATTCTTCTACAACTCTTTTATTTTATCATGCGATAGTTTATGCGTTCTGGTGAACCCGACAAAGACCTTACCAGATGCCTTTAAAATTGATAGTTATCATGTAAACTAACTGTTATATTTCTCGAAAACTTTTAGAGAAAGAATTTGGAGTAGATGATCTTCTAGGAATGCAAATGAAATCATTAATTACTTTTGTTTTCTTGTGTTCGTGTTTAACAAGACAGTTCTTCTTGTGTTCATGCTTCTGGTATTTTATAGTGACCAGAGAGCCTGTTGGTCTAAAAGTTACGATCAAGAATTTTGTATCGGTACTGGATTATAAATTAGAGGGGATGAAAGCCTAGTTCCATGCCCAATGCTTATAAAAAATCCGGGATCAAAAAACCGTTAGCTCACTAGCTTAACATAGGTTCCCTCCATAAAGATTTGCTGGAGCTGTTAATAGTGTGTGACATCTTCGAATTCAAAATTTAATGATCTAAAATCGTCGGCTATTTTTTTAACCTGTTATACCTCAAACAATTTTTTCTATAGCTGCAATGAAAGTCAGGGTTGGGTGAAAC
This sequence comes from Lepisma saccharinum, assembly GCA_022664845.1. NCBI lineage: Eukaryota > Metazoa > Arthropoda > Insecta > Zygentoma > Lepismatidae > Lepisma > Lepisma saccharinum. The sequence goes on along the minus strand of JAGDQP010008664.1, from coordinate 28,228 downwards.
ATTTAGCACTAGCCATTTACTTGTAGTGCGATAACTTCAAATAAAATGTTATTCTACTCAAGCCCCGCCGTATTTTTTTTAACTTTTTCTACCACGAATTGGAAGTTTGGACCCCTCAAATAAGGGCCTAAGTGTACAAACTTTGTCCGTAACACATTTACTTGTAGTGCAACATCATCAAAATTTTGTCCAATTATTGCAACATTTTGCACTACCACAAAAAAGAACATTCTAACCCTCAAATAAGGGACAGGAATCAAAATTCTTCTAGTGCAACATCATAAAATTTAAAATTTTGTTGTATGTTTGCAAATCATTTGTGTCTTGAATCATAATTTTTTCCCACTCAAATAATTCCAAGCGGCGAGTTACCATATTTGGGCCTAGTCACTTACTAGGTTTAGTATATGTATTCTTCAAATTCGAAATTACATTGTAGGTACCACACTTTTATTCTTTTTCATCCCAAAACATAATCTTTGAAAAACATAGATCTTGAGAAGTTTAGAATGTGTATTATAGTGAGACCAAAGAGATAATATAATTTTCTTAGCAATTTAAATATACTTTAAATAACTAACGGTGACTTCGCCTGGCAGCATCGGCAGGATCACATGAGGTCAGTGGTGCCCAACAATTTTGGAAGAAGTCATGCAAGCTTTACCGCAGCAATTCCCACTACAGATGGCCAAACGGATCCATATCCGAGTTTCGAATATCCGGAACTCGGATGTCTGGGTTTTTGACTCATCATCATAGTCTTTCCTAAATTGTGAGTATTTTGGGGGATATCTTTTCGGCTATCAAACGGTGTCTTATTTTGGTTTCTTTTAGTCTTCATTTTGGATTATTGTAAGGGGAGAGAGGAAAGCAGGATCATAGAAAGAGAGAAGAAACTGGTGAATTATAAATGGACTGCAAGAGTAATGCTACCGAAACCAGTCATATATTATTCTTTCACTAATACCTGTATTATAGTGACCAAAGGAAAACAAATAATCGATAGCACCATCTTGTATCTTCAAACGCCACCCACCTACATCACCAACCTTGGCTACTCCTTGCCTGTGACATGGTTATCAGTCACTACGCAATTAACATTCCACTGTTAAAAGGAAAGAACCAAAACGTGTTCTCCTCCCTCCCTTTTTAATCATGCAGGATGTAAAAAGTTTCGATACTACCATCCCTAGTTCCCACTCCTTTTGGGTTTATGTCCCCCTCAAAAAATATATTTGTTTTACCAAAGGTACTTTATCAAAAGTTCATATAATCTTGTTTAAAACGGAAACGTTTTAATTTTTTTAGCATCACAATGTTTTTGGACAGCGAAAAATAAAGAAAATACGGGAAAGAGCCCAAGATGTTAATAGCTTGTTTCAATTGAATTGCGAATGTATTTATGGCTTTCAGGCCTCTAATACTCAAGCCGGGATAGGGAAAGAGAAAGGATGAGGAAAGGTGACGGCCAGGGCCTAAGTTGAAAGTACCTTGCTGCCATTTTTTTGATGTGACAGGAAATACTTCAGTCAGGATAGTCGGCTGCTGGGATTGAACCCACGATTTCTGGCTTGCTAAGCCAACGCTCTACCACTGAGTTATGACTGCTCGGTTATAGCTTGTTACATGTAGCGTCGTTTAGGCGTACTTTTAAGATAATAATTATGAATAGTCTTTTTTGTTTCTAAAGGGGAAATTCAAATGAAAGCACACATTAGGGTAAATTAGCACTGTATGTCTCACCGTGTTGGCCAATTGAACCACCATCGCAAGGAAACAATAAAAATATGATGTTTAGCGAAGACATTTACATTTGTAGCAATTCACAAAGTGTCACTAGAACATCAGATTTGTTGCAAGCGTTGCACAGTAAGGAGCAAACATATATATTTTAGTAAACAAAGAACATGTCTCATTCACTAGCAACTATTAGCAAGCCTGCTACGTTTTCACCTCTCTTTGTTGATCTGTAATCAGTTTTAAGGCGTTGCAATTTTAAAGTGACCTCTCAAGGGTAACCATCGCTACAGGAAACGTAGCAGATGAATCGACAGAAGAGAATGCATATTTAAGAAAACATTTTTAACGTGCAAAAATAATAATAAAAAAAATATAAATAAAACCTCGGGTGAAGCTTCCAACATTCGAAGGGATATCCCCGACATCCTTTATATGGAAACAATAGTTCAGTCTACACAATGGGCCAGAAATTCTTCAGAAGCATGATTGAATAAATCCAACGGTATAATACTGTCACTGTTTTCGGTAATAGGCAGGGAATAATCCATACGAAGTTTGCGCCACGTAATCCCACGTTCAATGTCTCATTCTACGATAACGTCAGGCAACGATTACAAGACAAGATGCCGCTCAAGAGGACAGAGATGTGACAGAACAACTTCTAAATGGTTCACCACGATAATGCTCGTTCTCATTCCTCGCTTTTTGTTCGAGAGTTTTGTACCATAGCACCAGACACATGTTTCGTCACAATTAGACTACTCCAATGATTGGACACAACACCACTTTTTTCCTTTTCCTAAGTTGAAGTCAACCCTCAATGGTAGCAGTTCATACCATAGAGGAGATTCAAAAGAAATCACTACTCTACTTGCAGACCATTATAAAACTGAAGTTCCAACACGCATTCCAGAAGTGGAAGGAAAGCTTGAATTTCCTTATGTTTAAATTTCACTTGTCTTGATATTAATCGCGAAGTTGATTGCTTCTGTTGAAACATGCGCTGTATGATACTAGTAAGTGACATTTTTCTTCGGTGGCCTAGTTTTTGCTTCTTACTTGTACTTCTAAGAGTTTAAATTTGTTTAATTTAACTAGTATTGATGACAAGGCACTGTTTCAATCCGCTGCGAATCTCGAAACTATCTTACGTATTAGTTACTACAGTCACTTGTTCAAACATGCCCTCCTTAAGGATATTTCGTGAAATGGCAACTAATTAAAATAAATAGTAAATTATCAAGACCACTGATTACCCTGTTGATATCATACCTTTACAGCGCGCCAGTAACGCTTCAGTTATTACGTATATTCTTGACAGAATTAAATCATATTTTAATGCGTTGAAAGTGTGCAAAGATGGTCCCTTTAGTGCACTTTCCGAATAACAACATATATTGACTAAAGATTGCGACAAATATATAATAAGAATAATTCCTTGGGCTATCTGCGTTGAAAGAGAGAACGGCACTTCTATTTGTCTTATCAAACTGTTAACCAAACATTGGTACAATAAATCTCATGAGATAACATAATCAGGAGATAACCTTGTTTGTAAAGCAGATACCCCTAATAATATGCCACTGTTGGTGAAAGCTATTGGTTTCTAATACAAACACTACATTCACCACTCGATACCATATATCCGAAAGAGTCCTCATGAAACCACAGTTGACAATTCTTGCAATGGAACCAATATTCCCGCATGTCGCTTTATAATAATATCCATCACACAGAAATCACTCTTCTTTTAAAATCATTTGCGAGCGCCTTTTTTTTAAATTCCAATCTTCGATTGTTGCCCGCACTTCTTCTACCCTTTCCTTGCATCACAGATGTATCATATGCGTACCATCTCCTGTGAGATCTTTAACTTACTTACTTTCACATTTCTTAAAACTGGAGGCACAGCCATCGAATCCAAATGCTACCGTAACTTCCCATATTCGTGAATAATGCTTCTGGAATCAGTTAGACACATCCTCACTGGCTGACACGTTTTTTTTTCGGAATTCCAAATCGTACCAGTATATAGTACAGTTTTCCCGTTTTATTGAATCCTATGATATCCTTAAAATCAATGAACAGTTAATGAACCGTAATATTCTATTCAAATTTCTTCACCAATATTAGTATCAATTCAAAAATCTGACCCAAAGTAGAGCTATTTCTTCTAAATCCACATTCGTGATCTCCAATTACTTGATCTGGCGGTAGACTTGCGAGTTACCAAAATAGTACTCAAAACTTTGTGGCATGCAATGAGATTCTGCAGTAATTATTACAATCAGATTTATGGCCTTTTCTTACTAATCGGAGCTTTTACTGAGGTTCCTGTTGCTACCTTGGGAAGTTCCTTTTTTCTCCATATAGCACTTATGAATTTACATGGTTCCTTGACTAGTGCCTAATCTCCCACTTTAATTAATTCGGCTGATGACAAAGGTGTCTGGACTAGAAGGCACATGTTAATGGCAAAACGCACTTGAACTGCGAAGGAAAGTTTCAAAAAGGAAGTGTGGCAACCGGTGATCAGAAACGCTCTGACAACCTGTTAGTGTGCGGACCGACGTGGCACGTGCCTTCATCAAGCAGCTACTGAGGGAAGACAGACGATGGACACTACTGCAGTTAGAGAGGGCAAGTGGCATCGAAATGCACCATCTACATGATATTGCGGACAGAGTTGCAACTGCGCAAAATCGCATAGCGGTGGGTACTGTATACATTGATGGAAGCTTAATGGTAGATGCGATATACAATATTCTCCCACCACCTAGCACGCTGGCAACAGGACGACGACAACTTCCTGTCACGCATAATCGCCATCGATGAATTTTGGACCAGGGCATACGAATTGGAACTCAAACTCAGTCCGCGGAGTGGCGACATGCCGGATCACCAAGGCAGCAGAATACTACAAGGCAGAAAGTTCCGTCAGAATACTTTCCCCGTGAAATTGATGGTGATGGTCGCGTATGACATCAGGGGTGTCATTGTGTGCCACTTCGTTCCACATATCAGAACAGTGACAGCAGACTACTACAGGGATTTCCTGGTGCGACAAGTACGACATGGCGTTCGGGAGAAACGTAAGATCTTGTGGACAGTGCACTCATACTCCACGACAACGCAAGACCACATAAAGCAGAGTGTGTACGGCGGCATATGTGATGCTGGGGCTGGAAAGAATTAGATCACCCGGCGTACTCTTCTGTTCTTTCGCCCTGTGACTTTCATCTCATTCGAAAGGTCAAGGAACCACTACATGGTAGGCGGTTTGCGACACGTGAGGACGTTGCCAATGCTGTGCGACAACAGATGACCCGATTCACACATGGTGCGGAAAATGGCAACGCAGATGGTATTCAGTGCCTCCCAAATCGTTGGCAGCGGGTGGTGAACGTTGTAGGGGACTACTATGAGGGCATTTAGACCCAGTTTTGTCATGTTAACTGTAGAACAGGTATGTCTGCTGTGTTGTGTTGTTATATAAGAAGTGTGCTGTCCTATAATTATTTTGCACCATGAAACCAGTATTGCCCTGTACACTACCGTAATAAATGTGTGAGGCACAATGTTCGCGTGTTCTTCAATGTTGAAACATGTAGTTCCCACCTCGTCCTTCAATATGTATATGTCGCATTTTCAAACCGGGCTGGTACTGCACGAAAAAATAGTTGCAATGACATTTGTCCCAACCCTATGTCTTGTATCTTTGCAAGACAGTTATATACATGGTAGTACTGACAAGGAGACTCACGGAAGTATAAATAACGATTTTAATGAATTGGATCCGCCATTTTGCGTTTTGTACTTTTGACGTATGATTCTGAATCAGCTGTGGCAGTATTATTTCTTCTACAATATATGATTGTTTTCTCTCTATGCATGGAGACCACCCCTAACGTTCACAGAGTGGTTTCTACAATTAAACCCGCACCATTGCCGAAATAAAAAAAAAACATGTCGATTATTTTTCGATGTTCTACAAGTATGCAAAGTTTCATTAGAATCACTTCTGTAAGTCTCCTTGTGAGATGAGGAGTGGTAGGGATCAAGGAAATTATGAAGTCGCTGTTGTGAAGAAAAGGAAAGAAGAAGAAGAACACAACAACGAATCCTTGTTATCCATGTTTGGAAATTGATTTCGACGTCGGCTTCGAGAGACTGACAAAGGGATAGTATGGTCCACGAGAAGTGACTGTGATCCGAGTCTAACATGTAGACTATGTAGAACCTCTGTAGGTTGGGATGATGTGATACAGAAAGATAAGGTGGTGACTGATATTCCTGAGTAGTAGGTTAGTTTTCGTGCTGCTGCATCAATAAAGGGGAAATGCCTCGGGAAGAAAGGATGTGTTGCGAGGTACGCTTTGAGAATCTTTTTTTTATTTACTTGAATCCTCTCTAGTAGAACTGAATCCTATTACCTATCGTCGCTAGTAAATTTTTCTTTGAAAGTGATGCACACTTTCTCCTTTGCCCTATGGAGTTAAGGATGAAACCCATTAATGGTTTTCCGTCTTGAGTTGATGTATGTATGTCTTGGCAGTCTATTACATGTGAACCTAAACAAAAAGGGTGTCAATGAAGTGAGTCTTCTATCATCGTCCATTGTCTAACTTTTGATGAGGAATTCGGCAGAAGGAGTAAAGATAACGTGTCATAGTGTAAGGATGAACAAGGACTTCACACAAGAAGATACTATCGCTATCTTCGATTTGTCATGTTTCTCGAATTTGATGTTGGACCAATGTTGACATGTATTCGTTGCTTGTGTGCAAATAACCAAAACAAGGTGTATATAAACGGGATATATATATATATAGTATATATATATATGTCTTGTATCGTTGCAAGAACGTTGATTTGTATTAATAAGGCAGAAGTTTAGTGTATCTAAATCCATATTTAGGACTAATAGAGAACAGGCTTAAGCATCAATGTGTATATTAATAGTTTTATTTAAACATGAAAATGATTGTTTTTATATTTGAAATCGTATTAAGCAGTGTTGTTGTCTTTTTTGTGTTTTTATGTGGTCCTATTCGAACATATGCGAGCACCATATATAACCGTGTAGCCCACTGTTATATTAATGCGGAAGTATTGACAGTTTGTGCGATAAATTTGTCGCGTATGTTAGTTCGTTGCGCAAATTAAGTCTAGATGGCTCACGCGCTTATTGCTTATCTTCGTTGATTTTTAATAATTTTAATGGACAAAACACGGGAATGTGTTATAAACAATTAACTAACAGAAATGCACGTAATCATTTATTAATAAACGATATTAAGTTAATGACATACGTAAACATATTTGTGCATAATAACCTGTATACTTGTTATAAGTTATATAACATTATTTAATGACTCGAACAGATATGTAATTCTAGTTAGATTGCACCATATTGTGCAATTGAAATCACGGAAGAAATAAAAAAGTCGATTGTTATCGGGCAACGCATGTTTCTATTCAGTTCAAAAACTTCTAACATCGCGTTTAATATCAAGGAAATTGAAATTGAAAATATACAGAATAGTAATTCTGCTGGTAATACTTTACTGTTGAGAAAGTTGGATGGTATCCTAGCAGACGAACATTAATTACGTGTGTTTGAAAACAATGCTTTGAAAAAGATATCAGGGCCGAAACTGGACGAGATGACTAAAGAATGTAGGAGACTACATATTGAAGAACTACACGGACTGTACGATTCACAATATATTGTAGAAATAATAAAATCGCGACGACTAAGGTGGGTAGGCCATGTAGCTCTGATTGGGGAAAACAAAAGATTATACTCCGTTCTGGTTGGAAGGCCGGATGGAAGGAGACCATTGGGAAAACGAGAAGTAGTTGGAAGGACAATATTAGAAGAGATCTTCAAGATGTAGGTGTTCGTGATGAAAACTAGCTTGATTTTGCCCAGGATAGAATCCAATTGCGAATGTTTGTTACTGAGCATGCAAGTTCCTTATATAAGTATCACCAATTCAAATTATATGCTAACAGAGTCTTTTGGTTTTTGCCACAGACTGCTGTAACATTATTATTATTATTATTATTATTATTATTATTATTATTATTATTATCTTATTGTATTGATAACATCAATAATTACTAAAGCAAGTAAATTTAACTCGCAAGAATATAAGACAGTTCCACAACGTATTGAGAATACCCCATTTCTCTAAAAAATGTAAATTATCACCCTCACGTTACTACGAAAATGCTATTAATTGTTATTGTTGCATATTACATTACTCTGGTTGTCAGCATTCAACATAGACATTTTTGCAATGGACCAGAATTTCTGAGGTAGACATTGTGTAATTTTCCGGTTTTGGTATTGATAGTTAACAGAGAAATTGTAAATTTCAATGACATTTCCGTTTTCACCGTCTGTATACATTTTACAATTTGTTTGTGTACGTCAGATTAAATAATATATAATGTTTTTGAAATTTCAGCGCTACGGTTTTCTATTACGTAGAAATATAGTATGAAATATTGATAATTCAATCTCCTACGTCATACAATGAAAATCATATTCTGATTGGTTTGACGTAATTAATTCGTACTATTTACGTAGCTATATGCTTCTCTCTATGTTACGTTCCTTATTCAGAAGTTCTAAGACGAGAACACAAGATAGAAAGAATATTCACATCATCACTTAATGAAATCTTTAATGTATAAATCTGCAGAACACACTTTAATAAATTAATATACCAAAACATGTTTCTAATAACAGAAATCGTTGAAAACAATAACAGGGGTCAGTCTTAACTTGCAATGCTCTTCTTATCGCTAGTTTGTGTCACCTTTGTTGACAATTTGGCGCAGTTGGTTAGCGAACGCTACTTTAACGTTTTATACTTCACCTAAGACTGTTTGAATCCTATCAAAGGTCGTGTTTTGTTTTACTTCACGAAACTCAAGAGTAACTTCAACGTAATAGCTTAAATTTACATTCTTGTTTATTAAATGTTTTTATTATTACATTTTACAATTGCATATTAAAACTATTTAATATATTCACGGGCTATTAGTAGTACGTTAAATTGTTAACAGATGGCAGTAACGAGCACTATTAATTCATATGCCTTTAAGTTATTGAAAAATGTTTCACTAGCATTCATTAAAAACTATACGATGGCGGATGTAAAAACCCACATTTTTTACGGAAAAAATAGTAATAATTGTAAAGAACATTATTAGATGTCTTATGATTTAATCATGAAAAAAGAGCTAATAAATCTGTTGAAGCTACTAAAATATATCAAGATCTTAGAGTATTAAAAGTAAAAATCAATTTTAAATGAATAAAACGAACCAAATGACGTGTTAAGGCATACAGAAACGCTATTCACCACTTATACTATTTCTTTGGATCCATGTTTGCTATCTCTTGTTAACAATACTAACAAATCAAATAGCATCTGTATGTTAATGACAAGCAGTCGGCAGATTGATTACGTCATAACATGGTGACGCCCGATTAAGCGCAAGTCTGAGACAAGGCTTTATTACTTTTGATAAATGCATAACAGAAAGAAAATAAAATGTTTTCCGTAGTCTACTTTGAAAGAATAAGATTTTATTGCAATAAAAATACTACCGGAAATGTCCATTCAGAGCTTTTGAACGAGCAGCAATGGCGTATAATATTTTAGTAGAAACTCAGGAATCAAATTTTACACTTCTAATTAGAGCTGTTTCAGAACAAGATAATAGGAGAAAACGAAAAGTCGATACAATGCAACTGCTTTGAAGATTGAAAAACAAAAACTCTATTTTGGTACCATATAATTTTAACGACTCTTGCCATTTCATATAATGTCATAATTGTCATATCAATAGCAAATGTTAGGTTTTGTTTGTCGCTATTTAACACAAATTCCAATAAAGCTAACTTCTGTTAATACCTGGTACAAACTGACAATAAACAACAAAGAATCAGATAAAGGATTTCCATAAAATTGTCCTTTCTAAGAGTAATATTTTCATTTTAAAACTAAAGAAATGATCCATCTTGCGGAACAATAATGATTAAATTCAATTTCAAAATAATAATATTTTTTAGTACTTTCTCTGATCGTTATTGTGTAATATAAATATTAATAATACCACTGTTTTCTACCAAACATTTACGTAGTCTTGCGAGATGACATTTTAACACTGCAATATTAAAAGTGAAGTGTGGGCTAAAAAGTATTATTAAAGCAGCTGCCAAGAACGAATGAAAATCAACATTCGTTTATTAATTTTGTTTTATCAATATCAATAGTTGACATTGTTATTAAGTGTTTTATGTTAAGTATTTTCCTGTGATGGGTTTTGTTTTTGAAATCTCGCATGTTTAGAGAACAGGCGTGTTTCTATACATAGCTGCGTGTTCTATGATGTGCAACAGCACTCCTGAAATAATTAAATAGATATGAAGAGATGTTTATGATACTAAATAAAGAAGGCAAATCCTTAGAATCCTACATCTATGTGTGATTGCTTTAAGCTAGTATTTTCTGAATTAGTTTTTTGAAACATTGCGAGAAGAATTCGATTTGAACAACGGTTTCGAGAGCACTCCAGCATAGTTAATAGGTCGAGAGAGCTCATTGGATACCACTGTTGCAGTCAGTGGCTCAAGAGAATCAGTTGAACCTTATCAATTAACGTAAAACTAAACCTGGTAGTCGAACATCGCCAGATGCAATATGAGCGTACAAAAGGTTTGTAATGTAAATATGGTTTGAGAGGGTTTTTTCTCCCTAAAAGGATCCACACGAGGTGTCAGGGAATTTGCCCCTTTCCCTCCTTTCTAATAATACCCCTTTCACCTAGAACGTAACACACTCCGGATACAAAAAATGTGTCTATCTTCTATATGCTTTCTGAAAACAATAAGCTTTCAAATTATCGTATCTACTCGGTACAAAAACAAAGGTCTTATAATTCCATAATATTTCGCCAGATGGTAGTCTAAATACGTATAAAGATAGGAGATTACGCTAAGACACTGCAATGAACCTTTTGTCGGCGTAATGTTTAACAATTTTTCTTACTGTGCTTCCGTTATAGTACAGCTTATTCCAATTGGTAACAGGTACAGAAAACAATTAAAGGTACTGCAATACAATGCAACTCTTGCTGTAGTGTTTCATTCTCTGACAGAATGACAGGAGTTTCAGTTACATTTTATTCTGAAATAAAAATGTACAATCTTAAAATTATCATATCCTAATCTGTGTTTTTGAAATTTGTAATTCTAGTCAATTCGAGAAACATTATTACAATCAATAAATCAGAGATTTGTCTATTATGTTTTGTATGTGACATAGTAATTGGAATAGATTTGACACATTATATCCATGGGTTTAACTTTGAAATATTATATAGACAGTTGAAACGAAAAATGGCAATATATGTGTTATAAAAAAAAAATAAAGTGGGTTGGGTATAAACTCATTTACGGCCCTGTCTGTCGGGCCCTTTACGTTTAACTTATTGTAGGATTACATTTCCAGTTTAACGCCTCCTCGTAGCCGAATGTTCGATTTTCGTGACCAAAGTCCGCTATTTCTTTTATTCAAATAGCTCCTTAATTGTCCTAGCGGTCCTGCGTCAACATCAAAATGTTTAGCCCCCACCGAGAATCGAACAAGGCACTGCTCGCAACGAAGTTAACAGAGCTAGCGAATAGGCAACGCAGAAGACTCAACACAAATATTATATTATCTCGATTGTAATATCTTTATTAACTGAAATTAAAATAATGATTAAATTCCCTTTCGGAGATAGAAAAGTAACGTTATATGTTGATCCCTTATTGACCCTTTCACATTCTTTTATTTCAGTACCGATCATCCACTGCTCAGGTAGGAACGCGTTAGCATTGCGTTCTGGAAGTGTTATACCATCAGCTGAACACTGTGAAGGTTTTTGCTTCAGTCACACTAGATAAATGCCAAGATAGCACCTTCAACTTAGTCCCTGGTCGACTTCATTTCTCATATTTTTCCCTACCGTCTCTCAGCCAAGCCATAGATGCTTAAAGACCATAAATATTTTAACACAAATTATATTACCATTTATTATGAGAATTAGTTAAGCAATATGGAGTAATGATTGTAGGCGGAGTCTTGGGTAACAAAACATGTGGTTGTTTTTTATTTAATATTCTTCACAATCAAACGCTGTCTTGTGTGGTTGAGGGGACAGCCGTGACGTGTGGTTTAGAGGAAGAGTAATGTTGCAAGATGTTTGTAAAATCAAGTTTAATACCATTTCTAATTGTAAAATATAATTATTCTTGGAATACTTTACAATGTATATTTAAAAATGTCGGTTCAATAATGTTGTTTCCAATTTGCAGGAAAATGTTAGTAACGAGATAGTTCTTTAACAAATAGAAAAGTCGCTCTTGTGTAGATTTTTTAAGTTCTTTTTATTGAAAATTCGGGATAAACAAAATGTAAAAGTGCAAATCTCAAGTTTGAACTTTCATAACTCGTGAACAGGGTTATCACGATACGAAGTTAGGTTTAGATCGGATTTATTGCGTATTTGACGTATTTTATTTCACACACGATACTCTTTTACGTTTTAAAACAAATCGAGAGAAGAGCGAAAATGATGTTTTATTTCTGGACATAGGTTTTGATACCAATTGTTACAAGAAGCAACTTGGTATTCCACCAATCTTACTGAAGAACGTGATTTATTTAATAACCTATTCGTGAGGCCTGTTTCTAGTTTGGAAGTAGTATCATTTAATTGTTAAAGAAAATTGGAATTTATTTTGCTATACGTTTGTTGTTCCATCCATTATTTGCAGGTGTCACCACACAAATGTAGGCAACCCAGGAATCAAGAATTTCTGAAAATAATTACAACTCACTGTCAATAAAGCCCTGTTTATCACTAGAGTTTATGATGGCAAATGGGGGAGAAAAACATGTATCAGATTGTGGGAATAACAAATTAACTTTCTATGCACATCCCACTAGTTAGTTTCATTGGCTTTCGATTGAGTGACTCAGAGAAATCATTTAGATCCGTTACAAATTACCCTTCACCACCACCGCTTTTTTTCTTCCATCAACACCAGAAGACACCTCGCAGTTCCTTAACATGAAATTAAAAACTATAGGCCATCGATGATGCGCAAATGCTGCGTTTCGGTGCTAAAGTTCGCCAAAGGCTTGGGAAAAAAGAAACTTGAGAGCTTGATATTTCCAACACTGTTAACAAGGTAGCATAGTTCCCTTAAAGAGTTCGAATCTGCTCTATACAATAAAGGCATATTTCAAAATTGCGCAGTGGAGGTGCAAGAGGAGGTCCCGAAAGGAACGAGTACAGATGATATACGTAATCACTGTCGTCTAACCGGAGGGCAACGACAGTCTCTTTTACTGATAAATACATCAAACTTTGTTAAAATGTATGTAATTTACTCATGTTTGTTGTGCAACCATCGTCCCTCAAAGGAAACCTGTCAAGAGATATCTACCTGACGGAAATGAATATTGTTGCTTGGTGGAAAGTAGTCCCATTCATACTTATTTCGCACAACCTTAATTTCAGAGAAGTTATGAGAATCCTCTGCTATCCATCAGGATTCCCTTGCCCCCGGCAATCACACACATTTGGAATATGCATTTTTGGAAAGAACAGGCATGAAGTCTTTGACTGTACCATGTCGCTTCAGTAATATTGTTAGTGCATTTGAAATTATCAAGCTTTAAGGTTAAATTTCCCACGCTTTCGGCTTCCTATAGCACCGAAAAGAAGCATCTTTGTACGCTCGATTATTTATATTTTTTTTCTTATTTTCAGTTCGGGAATGTCGTGATGTGGTTTTGTTGGTGTTCTTTTCGACACCCTATATTATGGCATTTTCGTAAGATTAAAAGTGAAGGTATACGTTGCAATACTATGGCCTAGTCAAGAAAGTTCATGTTTTTCGCTCTGTAATGAAGTGATATACCACAAATTGTACGAAAGATAAAAATAATGGCCAATTAGCCTGTATTCCTTGTTTCTTGACGGTTTTTTATTGTTTGCCAATTTACCAATTATGCTGACATATTTATCCTCAAAATATGGACGAAACTGGCGCGGTAGAATATAGATTCATGATTGCGGGCACCATGCCTGATAAGCCATTTAACCAGAATGGCCACTGCTTTTCTTTAAGTACATGAATAATGTAATACTAGGCAGCTGTGCTTCAGTTTCATTGCTCGTGAAGCCAAAAAGAGGCTGCTCTAATTCCCAGAAGGATGTAAATGTTATTTTACAACGTTCAGGGCACAGATAAAGATGTCACAAAATGACACATGCAAAGACTTTAGACAGATTGTAGTGGCTTCCATACAAAATTGATGTTTCAGTGTAGGTTCGCGTCCTTTGTTTTAATGCATCAGCGCATTCATGTTATTTTCGCTGCTTTCTTATGAAGACAAAAATCGATCCAGATGGATCATCCATATTATGGTTGTCTTTGAAGGCTGATGTGTATAACTTTGTTATGAATGAAATACAAATTTAGAATGGTTTATTAACATGTGATCTGATTAACGAAGAGATAATCAGATTTAATTGAATCATGGAATGATGTATAGAATGGGCTTTAGATATTCCTTTTATATATTTCTTAGAACGAGCTGAGTTGAAAGAGGTTGCGATTTCATGTTACCTCTTTCTGTGGATGTAATGGACAGTTAGGAGATATATTACTTATCCCTCTCTGTTCTTTTTCTATCTCTCTCTCCCCCCCCCTCTCTCTGTGTCTGTATATTGTATGGCTGCTTTGTAAATAAATACACATTGGTATTTACGGAATGAATTCTCTACGGTATAAAAGGTGTCTATCCTTGGGAAAATATTGGTAATTTAAAAGTTAGAAGCATCGAAATGACGTCTCAAAGTTAACTCCGTACGTCGTGGTGGCTTAGCAAGCCATGATTAGCAATCCCGCAAGAATGTATTTGATAATATATGTGTATAGAAAAGGACTGTAAAGGTTTGGTCGCTTTTCTAACGCTCCCTGTCCAAACACATCACAATGAAAAGTATTTGCTTGTGTGTGTGTGGGGGGGGGATCCTTTTTGAAGGTACAATCTTGAATCATAATCAGAAGCTTTCATTAACGATCCTCTTCTTCTGTACTTTTCACTCACAATAAAAAAAAATATGGTAAATCCGTTTTAAGGTGCAGTCGTCAGTGCCAAATACAATCTTTGGGAACAAATTTGATTATGATTTGCTGAGCCTAAAGGGGTTAGTCGAGATATTACGTCATTTGGGATTACACGCACTGACCTTTCACTCATGCATTTCGTAACCAATGGCAATATCACAATTTTTTACTGTGTTACAATATGCATTTATTTCTGAAATATTGAAGTGTATATGGGACATTCTAAAATGTCTTGTACATTTAATGTCCCTTGCCTTTAACGGTCTGTAACTCAAGATATGATAAACTTCAATGGCTGGAAATATCGTAAAAACGAAATAACTGAGTCAATGATGAACAGAGTGCTCTATCGCAAAGTGCATTCTATTCTTTGTATTCTTTGGCCGCTTTCTTTGCGCAAGTCATTCGTAATTATTGTTCTTTTGTTTTTCGGGATTGATGTTCTTACGATAGTCACATTTTTCAATCTCTCTGTGACATAAACAGTTCGTTAGCGCCGTCGTTTATTCATGGATAATTAGAAGTATATGTCCCTATTCTGTTGGACTAGAAGTGTTACTCAATCCTAAGTACCAACAGTCGACTTTCGCATTCAAGATATTTAGTACATCACTTAGACATGGTTGTGGGATATCATCCTGTATTCTAGACACTATAATGTGTCTTATTAATAAACAACAGTGTATAAATGTTTATAAATATTAGCACGCTGTTTCAATGATATCTTTGTTTATGGTTGTGTGTTGCTTACTTCCGAATCAGAAGAATCAAGTGACAAGATTCCTTATATTGAGTTCTAGCACTGTACAAGACAAAGGATTGATTTCGTTAGATTTGTTGTTGCAGTTAGGTGACGCTCATAATCTGAAATCACAGAAACAGGTGATTCGTCTAATTAATGATACGTATCTTCATGTCATAGGTAATATCAACGTTATTGTAAAGCATACGTCACAAGAGTTAGTCCTATCATTTCTAGGGGTCAAGTCCGAATTACCCAAAATGATTCTAGGATCCAAGAATCTAGATTTGCTATATCCAAAATGGTCTTTCAAATATAATACTAGTTCTTTTCAATTGATTTCACAACTTGTGATACCTTGTAACCGTGACACGACGATCACAAGTCAGATTGTAGATAGGTAGGCTAACTAAGAAATGGCAAGAGATGTGGATTAAGAATATGGAGATACATCAAGTGATTTCCTCCTTGTAAATCTACGTCTTTTAAATGAAAATTTAGACCAAAAGTTGGATCAATCACGCATGTCTTCCCTGAAAATGAAAGAATGGAGACATCTTCCATTGGATGAAAATTCGATGAACGAATCGCAATTAGCTATGTCATGTGCCAATTCATATTCACTCGTCAGACGTCGTCTTTTCGGCGGTCATCACACATGCGACATTGTTTACAGGATAATCTGATACAGTGGGCCTGGATTTACGTTCCTATTATAAAAAGGATCATGGGTCACTGTTATCCTGGTGTATAATTTGTGTGACTGTCTCAGAGATACACACTACTAGGGTTAAATGAAACGATTTAAAAAAGGAAGCTGTGTACAAAAACTATACCGTAACAACATACTGTTGTGTTAAGCAAAGAACAGTATTTTGCTAGTTAAACGTAAGTTTTCGGAACATTTTTGCTCTAGTCTATGATATGTCTGTTTATTCTTTAACGTAAAGCAAATACTGAATTCATGCATTGATAACTTGGATGACATCATGAGTAATTCAACATGGGTGATTAATGTATCGGACTTTCGAACGGGTCACAGTAGCCAATTTTACTGTTCTTGAGAGACAAAATTAGTAAAGCAAATTGTCACCAGAGTTCTACTCAGAATATATTTATTTAGTAATGCTCTGTGGATTTTCCGTCAAAATTAATATCAAATAAGAAACTGCAGTTAAATATAACGCATATTCTACATTTTGTGTGGTTAGGACATGCAGAAATTGAACTCACAGGAATCAAGTGTAATAAAATATAAACACTCAAAGTAACTGCAAACTAACAGCTATCAAAATCACTTGAAATATAATCTTAATGGTCATGTTCAACATCATCTCTTTATCTTCTTCGCGAAGTTGCCATTTTCTGGTATCTAAGCGCTATTCATTTTTTTTCAGAGCAGTTGAATGTTAGTATGAAGCGATGATAAACTGTCTCGATAACTTTCAGAATTGTCCATTTTTGAGGAAATTTTTAGAGAATGTTATGTCTTTGGGGCAGCATCAGAAACATAATATATTTTTTTAAAGTTAAATTATGCATAAGTGAATAGCAGATTTTACTATCTAACATAGTAAGTAGTAGTCTGGCCTCACATAAAACTTTCCCAGCAACACTTAGATATAAGAACCGGAGATAATTTAGCTATTTGGCTTTCAAACTTTTTTTCTCGGCTTTAATTCTATGCACTCGGATTTTAGTAATTTAATTAGTCCATACCAGTTCGTACTTGCGGGAGAATTGTTATAACAACTCTGCACGATGCACGATGCGTTGCCCATTTCTTCGTCTAAAACGTAGTTTGTGCGTCCTATTTAGTGATTGTTCGCCAAACTGTTGACGAAAATGACTTTGAGCAGCATATATATTGTTTTTTCTTTAGTCGTTGTCGAACTCAGTAGGGTTTGAGCTCGGATTTTCCACTCCCTTCTTCAAATGACTTTCGTGAACGTCCCCTTACGCCAGAGGTTGAAGACTGATTTTCGGTAGTTTGTAGAGTAAATATGAATGTATTTATGGAAGTCTTCCCGCCAATTTTTAAAAAAGCTTCCTCGAATATCTAGTTGTTAAAACAAGCTTGAATTAGGGTAATTATTAAGAAAACACTTTCCAATAGGTTTGTATCGTGCTTGTCTATAATGTTCAACACCACTTCTAGTTTGATAAGCTCAAAGAAATTGACTGATAACTTTCATATAATCTGGCATGCTTTGTGAGAATAAACTGGATTTTTATTATTTTAAGGAGATCTTCACTTTGATTTAAAATAGGACATTCCGACACCATTCCTTCCAAATACTTCAACATCAATTCGCTCCGCACCCCGATGTGGGCCTCCATTATTGTGGTTATTCTTTAATCAAGAATTGGTCACGATTTAGAAGTTTAATCAATCACCTGGTTTTGAAAGAAGATATTATGAATACAAAACTGGCCTGGTATTAAAATGGAAATTATTAAATTATCGTGTTTTTTATTAGTGTTTTGAAAACGCTGCTAGTCTGTGGAATATGAAGAAATTATTTGTTCATATAAGATTACCTGCTTCTTGTTCATACATTTTAATATCGTTGAGAATCAGACAATGACATTTCGTACAATTTCACTGAGTTAATAAATTAATGCTAAACCGAAATTCATTTGCTGTTAATGATGTTTAGTTATTCCATTGATGTTTATAAATTCGAGCAGATGGCAGGCCAATCGTATTTAAATATTTAATATTGGATGTAAAGAAAAAGGTACATCTGGAACTATATGAAAGAAGCAAGATATTAGTCGTGTTTAGCGCGTTTAGCACAGAGGTATTCGAACTAACTTTGGAGCTCAAATTTCAAAGAAACCTATGTACAATTCACTTCACTCACTTAAAGTTTGGGAGGATCTTTCTTATTACTTAGCATAACTTGTAATTAATAATAATGACAGGTTTAACAGATGATGTTTACTTTTTGAAACAGAAATGCGTAAGCCTTTTACTTAGGTTATGCTGCATTTCTTGTGTTTTCCTTAATTGAGCTCAGTGATAACAAGAAATATAGGTGCCTGCTGCTTTTCATCATAAAATGTATAGAAGTGATGTTTTGAGAAAAAATATATTTATGTCAGAAAAAATTCAAACTGCCTCAACCAAATATTCTCTAATACGCAGATGGATAAAATAGATACTAACTGAAAAAGTAAATAAAGATTAGTATTTTGGAAGGTAAATCTAATTGATACCTCAAAGAATGCTAGATTATATACACTTAGGCTTAATTAGAGGTTTACTTGACGATCAATAAATATTACCAAATTTGCAGTTCCTAATAATTTAAGACAACAGGAAGATAATGTGCTTTTACAATTACATTGATTTTACAGGAGAGAGTTCTAAATGTTCAGACTTAGTAAGGCATTGAAATGAACATGAAATAAAGATTTCCTTCTGGTAGATGATAGCTTCATTATAAGACAATGAGATATTAAGAAATAAAAAAAAACAAATAAAAAGGTAAAGCTATCCCCTGTGCGATACGCATGAGCCATGAAAGGTGGATGGCGGATGTGGTGGTAGCACCCTACATATTCTCGACCTACGGTACATAGTGACGTGGGGTAATGAGTCCTTTACCTTCCCAAGGACACTCTGGTACTCAATTTGATAGGAGGCTGAGTATACCTCAGAGTGTCAGGCATGGGAACACTGCGAGAAAAGTCTCGAGCGTCATGGCCTTGATTTGAACCTGGGCCGTCCGATTCGTGGTCAGACGAGCTACCGCCTCAGCCACGGCGACTCTAATAAAAAACAAACAAGCTAAGTAATGGTTTTATTGTAGACAAAAACCAAAGCGCCCTCGTATAAATTTAAATTATATTTTAACGTATCCCAAAGAAAGAGTTAAAATCATAGGGACAAATGGAGGTTACTAAGCGAATGCCGGGGCCTGCCAGTTTCAAAGTCATAGATTTTCCCACCGGTGTCCATGACTATTCCAACTCTGTATGGTTTATCTCTGTCGAACTTGTGGCGACTGAAATATCGTAGGGACACAAATGGAGAATACTACGCGATAAAAAAGGACCTGCCAGTTTTAGAGTCACATTTTTTTGTTTTCGTCACCGTTATAGAGAATGACGAATCTTTGTCGGAGATGTAGTTTCTAAAATCTAGGAGGGCACAAGTGAAGAACACCAAGCGACTATTAATAGAAAGGACCTACCAATTTTAGGATTACAGTTGTAGGTTAGTCCACGGTTTCAGATCATTATGAATCCAATGGTGTATGGCTTATATCTGTCACATTCATAGTTTCCTCATCGTTTCTTATCATGACGAATCCAACGGTATCGAAAATACGTGAAAACCATCGACATACATCGCTTTGAGTCCAAATATGTTCGTTTGGTTAAATGTTCCCATAAACGCCGATGACATAGAGAAAAGTCCATTTTTTTCAATATGGCTGCCGAAGGTACCGAAAATAAATGAAAAACGTTGAGGTACATCGCTTTGAGTCAAAATATGTTTGTTAGGTTCAAATGTTTCCATAACCATGGAAGACATAAAGAAAAGTCCATTTTTCAATATGGCGGTCAAAAATACCGCAAACAAATGTTAACAATCGAGGTTCTTTGCTTTGAGTCGAAATATGTTGGTTTGGTTGAATTTTTTTCAATAAGCGCCGAAGAATAGGAAAAACGAGTTAAATATATTTAAATTGGCCTAAGTCGAAATGTGCAGGTTTTGTCGAGATATTCCCAAAAATACCAAACATAGAGGGAAAATTTCAGTTTCCAAGATGGTGGCCGAAAATAGCTACAATACATGGAACAGTTGAAGTAGTACAATTGTGCGGGTAGAAAATTGATTAAAACCAATGGTGCACGTCCTTCTGAGTCGAAATACATTTGTGTGGGCGAAATGTGTCTTCTGTATGAATTTTAGTGGGCAATATTGGATTCAGCATGGCGGCTTTCTGATCATTTAATGTGTTTCTCGTAACCTAATCTTGATAATTTAAATTTAGGCCAAATTTCGATTGACTACCTCTTGTGGTTATCGTAACTAAAATCTCCGGGAGACTCCACTCCCATGGTACAAATCTACTCCCATACCCCCACAGGGTGCTGCGGCTCCGTAGGAGAAGTTTTCCCACTTATTGTAACCTACTCTTGGTCATACACCTTCATACAAAATTTCGTTTCTCTAGCTTCAATGGCGTGGAGAATGGATTTCGGGAATGGATTTTAGAGTATATAATATAATATATATATATATAATATAGAATATAAAACTGACAAAACTTGCTAAAAAGTTTCTTAAGGGTATTCTATAGTTATCCAAGGTAAATGTCAAGATGTAACCTTCAAATTTGATCTCCCCACATCCATCCCCTAACCCTATCGCGGCCTGAGCTTTAGATGACTAAAGGTCATAAATAAATTTCAACTCAACTACATTGCAGAACTTAACTGGTCGAGACTGAGGGAATACCAGAAAATCGTTAAGTATTAATGTTAGTTGAAGAAATTACAAAATAAACCGTTATGTTAATAGAGGTGCATGATACCGTAGATTTGATCTATAACGGTCATATTACCCTACTCGTCACATTTACTGATTGAAGTTTGATATTTTGTATAGCAGGGCTTGCTCAATCAACGCCCTGCAATTATTTTACTTGTCCATGCAAATTATTCAATTTATTTACTACATTCCTTTCACAACATCCAAAATACGTTATATTAATCACAGATGTGGCTTAATAAGTAATGTTTCAACTTGTGTAACCTGTAGACGTGTGAGTATTAAGGTGGCCTATATTAAAATAGTCCCGCATTTCAGTCCAGCTTTGTACACATTTGACTCGGAGTCAAAAATATACATTAGGTCCCGTTTCTAGGACGTAATCTTCACCCTATTGATGGAAACCACCATCTATTAACATTGCACCTAGACATTGGGCGAGGACCTGCATTCGGGCAGAACATCTAACACTATTATTTCAATAAAATGTGACTTATGGAGTAGGGTGGTTAGAGCAAATTAAATACTTATTTTCGAGGCGCTAGAGTGCGGAATAGTGGCCATTGGCATTGAAAGAAAGATAGAAAAAGATTTTAAAAATAAGGTAACATCTTCTGATCGCAAATAGCGTCCTTATATTCAAAAAAAATCATATTTTTTCCATTTTTAATTTTCTTGATCCTTTACACGTACTATAGTGAGGAAAAGTTGCAACTTTTAATGACAATAAAGGAGAATAAAAATAGGTAAAATCAGACAATTTTATTCAGTTTGCGCACATGCCTTAAAATTCACAAAAATAAAAATCCTTACTACCTTTCTTATATTTAAGAATAATAGCCGTTTGATATTTTTCGTCTTATGGTTTTTCAGTTATTACACATACGATGATGTCATTTTATCAATATAAACTTTTACGATAGTTGAATATAGTTCATTTCAATGTAAGGTCAGACCCGGAACCCTGTTCTTCTTGTTCACACTAGCCTGCTGGATTTGTGCATAGATATTGTAGATCTAAAAGAAGGCAATACGTGTTTTCCAAGTGTCTCCTCCGATTTGCTTCAAATTTTGCACAGCAACAGTAGACAGAAAATAAATCGGCACGTGGTTGATTTGTTTATGCGGAAAAATATTGTAAGGGAGTAAAATCCCCCCTCTCCAGAAATATTAGTATCAAATACGCTATAGGTAGGATACGGCTAGAGTGAAAATGAATCGCTTATAGTTTGAAAGTCTTTGTCCTTGTAGAAGAAGAAGACGACTAGTTACGAATATTGTTTGGAAGAAACTAAATAACGTCTGTGGGTGTTAACAGCACAATTAGGAACAAGTCGTTGATGCAAAGGCTACGCTGTTCTTGAATTTCTTTAACAATGAAAAACTGTTACATTTATACCCATGTTTTGGGAGTGTAATATGTGATGCAGTGGTTACCATCTTGGGTTTCTAATGCGATAGCCCAGATTCGATACTCACTCCGCGCGGTGCTTTCTCGAATAGGATTACAGCTTGAACTATTTACAGGACTCAATCAGATTCTTTTCCGGGTGGAGAGATAGGATTAACCACTAGCTAGAATCACAAAGTAAACAGTGTGTTTGGGTTTGTTCTTTAGCATAATGATAAATCAATCTAATATCAAAGTATTCAATGATCTTTCTATCTCCCTTTTCTTTTCATTCGCGACTTCGTTCTTCCTCCTTTTTTGTTATTCTCTCTTACCCATTGCTTTTTATACACGCACTCCCTGTCTTGATGTGTGTGTGTGTTGGTGTGGTTTCGTGCATGTGTGTTTAATCTATCTCTGCGGATTCTCATCAAAAGTAGCTCATTCGTGTCGTGAAGAGAAAGGTGTGGTACCACTCCAGTCAGGATAGCAGCCGTTGGTATCGTCCCAGAACATTCCGATTGGTAAGACAACGCTGTGCAAACTTAGCTATGATTACTTTTAGGCATCTTTAGATCCCTCCGCGATAAATTTGTGCGAAAAGCTGTGAAGACTCGGTCAGGTCCTAAATTGAACATACCATCATGATATAAGCCTGGTATGATCGAGGAACACATTAGGATACTTTAATGTATAACGTTGGTGTTCTATGAAATACGTACCGTGATGTTTAAAAATGCATACACTCTCTGTATTGTACTCGATTCATTAAGAACGAAAGAGTTACCTAGCAATCATAGGTTCCAAAGTTCGTTTTCGTTTCTTTATGTTCGGCAAATATATTTTTATTACACAATTTAAACTACACACTTCAGTAAATTTCAACTAGAGGTTCACCTAAATTAAAAATAGTTTTAGCTTCTCTGTTTTCAAATTTGAAACGTGACTCTCTTAACTCTTTCAGTATTTTCTACATACCACAAGATTACAAACATCTTGCCATAACCCGGAAAGTGTTATATTTTCTCTTAAAGGTAGAAGAAAAATAAAATTCTTGAGCTTTCACGTGCACTCTCAAAATCCCATACCTCCCACTCCAAGTGATTTGGGTTGTCTATCTTCTAGATTTCGAGAAATATCATGTAAAGTAAAGTCATGTAAAGAATTTGGTGCCGTTGATAGTACACTTCGCATGGAAGAAGTTAAGCCCATGAACGCCGTTTACTTATTCAACCCAAGTGACAACTTCTTATCGTTTAATCCTGTCTAGTAAAGAAACGTAAACTCTTTATTTGTTTCTGAATCTCACTAGTAACACACATTGGGATGAAACTTTCTCAAATACATTTTCCAGTTCATGCATTTTAAAAGATTTAATAGCGGAGGAATCGACTGAAGTAACATGCTAGAAGGTAATATAGGGGGAAATTAAACACAAAAAGAAACTCACAATGCCAAATGTAAATAATACTGGAGGTGGTGAACCAAGGTTACATAGAGGAAAAGGGAGAACTACACACACACAGAGGGAGCGAGAGAGAGAGAAAGAGAGAGAGAGAACAAGTACCATCTTAAGGAAGAAAACCGAAGCAAAGGAAATAAGTGGATTAAAACAAAATTCAAATATACCTGGAAATCGAATAGAGATTAAAGCAACTCTGATACGATTTTGTACAATCATTCCCAGTATGTAGACTGGTGGTTTTAAAACTTCCTTAGTTTGGTTTAAAACTTCAATTCAGAAGTTGTCGACTGGTTATCAGGTTAAAATTTCGTATGTTCCACTGCAACATGACGGGTGTGATGCACATTAATTTTAAAACCAACTCTGGTATTACGGGACCGGATTTAAGAGACTAGGATGCCTAGACCTATGACTAACAAAGCCCCAATCCTTCCCCCGTCACACCTCTCGTCCTTACCCCCTTACAACCTAGACATTATAAAGTCAGTTATGAACCTAGGTGTGGTCAAAGATGATGGCGTTTGGCGCTCTCACTATATTGTCCCTAATGGTTGTTACCGAAAATGTTTTTTGTCTCGCCTTTTGAATAGTGATTTTTAATTTTTCATTGTGAAGTGCGCCCCTGTGGAAGTTGTTTCCCTAGGCTCGAGCCTAGTGTGCCTAGTGGTAAATCCGACCCTCTTGACGTACATTATTCGTGAGCGCACGGACCCAGGTTTGAATCTGGGAGAGGGGTTATTGAACATAGTATTTTAGAGGTTACCTTAACCAAACCAGAAGATCCAGTTGGATATACTACCTTTCCAGCTTATTAATGAAAAGTAATTCTAAACGTAAGCAAAGTGAAAATTATTAGGCCGTTTCCTAAATTTTGAACAGTATTCAACAAGATTTTAAGTTGAATCAGTATCAAAAGATAATGATGAGCAATCTCCTAATATTAACACTGTCATGTTTGGGATGAACACGGCTAAACTCATGTGTTTCACATTCCAAACGTGTAGAAAACACGACATACTAATATTTGTTATTGTTTGCAGGATACTAACACCCACATACAGGGGAAAAAAGGACGGAGAAAGAGAGAAGCGGAAGAAAAGACACAAACTCGAAAATAGAAAACACCAAAGAGAAATAGCGTATGAAAAAGTGAAGGTTAACCAAGAATATAAACCAGGTTCACAGATTAAGAATTGAACACGATTATGTTTGTTAACGACCTTTACGTGCTTTTCTGACACGTAGAAGAAAATAAAGGGAAACTTCGAGTAAGCGACGTGTACGGTACTTTACTATACCATCTTGTTGTTCTTTTGATATAAGCCTCTCATACGTCCTTGCAAAGTCAAGGAATCTTCGCCATGTTGTAATTTGTGATGTATTTAAGTGCTTGCTAGCTTTGTGTGTTACGTAGAAAAATGCTATACGAACTCTCATTTCCTTAGAAGTTGTTCCCCTTTTATTGACAACAGCTTACAAAATGTGTGGATCGAACAGGATTCCAAGTGGAGTACGTTACTTGCGTTTGAGAGCTATAGCCTTCTACCATTATATAAATAAAAATAAATCACACCTATATGCAATCCACTAGTGGATGAGGCCTCTCCCCGAAGGGAGGAGTTGGTCTACTGTTCCCACGCTGACCAGACGTGTTGGGAGAGGAGAGCCGAAGCTCTCACTGTGATCGCTACCTCTTTATTCAGGTAGCTCCCCAATTGGCCTCAAGACGCTGGGTGGACGCCGCACTGGCAACAACATCTGGAGTACTGCAACGGTCACCCGTCCAAGCACTGACCAGACCCAGAGCTGCTTGACTTCGGTGATCTTACGGGAACCCGTAGACCAGCTCGGCTAGGGCGTTGCCGCCTACCATTACATACTGTGCTATAAATTTATACAAACTCTTTATAATAATTTATTTGCAGTAACTCAAAAAACAATTGCAGAACTACGCTGCTCGAATATAATGCGCACATTTGGGTATGCGTTCTGTTTCAGGGATCTTGTAATGTCTTAAATAGGTTTGGTACATGTACGCATTTTTGTCAATTGTATCTTTTTCTATGAACAAAATATGTAATGTATGTGTCATCATCCACAAAAAAAACACCGAATTAACAAAACAAAATAAAGGACCTTTTAAGACATAGTTTTCTTAAAGAATTCGTACTAAAATATAAAAAATAACGTTGTTTATGCATGACTACAAATTAAAGAAAGACCGCTTTCATCTACAGCCATTTTATAAATTCTTCAATTGGCTCGAATCATGCTTTTCTTTTGAGTCATACATAAACAAAATTATGTTTTACTTTGTAGTACGAATTGTTTAAGAAATGTATTTTTTTAAATATATATTTTTGTTTTGTTGTTTTGATATTCTGTTATATATTTTGAATTCTATGGATTATAAATTATACTATATATTTTGTTACCCTTTGTACACTTCGATGTTCACACTATACCCTTGTCTTTTAAAGTTTGGCTAATTATTTATTTCTCTCCTTATAATATTGTACATGGATGTACTTATTTTTCATATCTACAAGATTGAATGACATTTAAAGTAATGATTTATAAAACGAATCTCGTTATCACGTACAAGTACATGATTCCAGTGTACCCATAAATGAATTTCCCTGCATTTGTTTCTCTAGTGTGGTTGGATTAGTTTCAAATATTCCTTCGCTGTGCGCAAATATATCTATCTATCTACCTATCTATCTATCTATCTATCTATCTATCTATCTATCTATCTATCTA
>JAGDQP010008663.1:38898-62108 GCA_022664845.1 Lepisma saccharinum | reverse complement strand
ACCTGCACATGATCTCCATGTTTTTTGCCTTCTTCTTAATCTGGTAAAAAGTCATTCGTTTCTTTATTTCCGTTAACACTACAAATGTTCATTTTCTTCTTCCTGCCTTTAAGCCAATCTTATGCTATATAATTTTCTCTACGAAAGTGTAATTTTAGAATCTGCCCAATCTAACAAATCTTAATTTTGGATCTTAAGGTTTCTCTACTCTTCCAGCCTCCTCATTCTTTACTTCTCCTGTCCATCCTTTTCTCAACAGTCATTTCAAAACTTGAGAGATATTGTTCTTCCTTATCATCCAAGGCCCTCATTCATGAAACTTCAGTTGAATATGTCCTTGTTAAATGGCTAAACGTTTGAGAAAATAAACGCAAAATGAATAGATTAGTAATTGAATGGTCAGTTGGCAGAAGGCAATAAACGCAAAACAAATGAAAATCTAGTTTATGCCGGATTTCATATCTGGAAGAGATCGCGCATCTACACAATGCATAAAGGAAATAAAAGCCTATCAGTAATACCTTGAAAACCAGGTGCGAAATAGAGATTGCCTACTCTGTAAAAATAGGAGACACAACGTTCATCCAAAGAATGGAAGCAGCTGAGCTGCCTCCACTTTTTGGATTAACCTACATTCAGCCAGTTTTCGGTTGAACGTTTTACTTTCTGTAAAATTTCAAAATGCGTATATACATACACATATATATGACTGTTACAACGTATTTCATTCAAGCAGAGCTTTTATTAAAGTAGAAAAGAATAAAAGGTAATATTCCTTTAAAATTAAAAAAAAAAGTTGAAGTGGTCGGGTTTCGATCCAGGGTCCACAAGCACACTGGTCAAACGCTCTTGCCACTTACCTACAAAGGCAGTTGGCGTTTCTGGCTTTCCGAGTGATATCTATAGCTAGGGTTTTACTGCGAAGTAGGTTAATCATAAACACGTTTTTGATTTTACTACGAGGAATGTCTCGTGAAAAAAGGAGAGATACGTTTGCTACAGTGTAAAGATTTATACCTAAGTTAATATTTCTTTCCGCCAATGCAATCCTTGCCGTTCTCGGTCCACCAGTGAACTGTTTACTGTTCACAGTGTAAAGGCAATATAACTCAAAATGGCGGGGCGTTCAGTGACAAGCAAGTAACGTTACTCCTGTTACTGGATTATAGAATATCCAACTAAGGCTTTAACTTCAAAATTGCCTGTTTAGCTTACACTTCTATTAGAAATTGACCGGGTTTTAAGCGTAAAATAAGTTAAACGTTCACGGACAAATCACTATGGCCAGTTTCAACACATTTTCAGTCAACGTTAAGCTACTACAAATAAAATGTTTAACTTTAAAATGGAGTTAATTTTACCAATTTTCCACTAAAAGGCTTACATTATATACACGTTTAAGAGTAAATATAACAAAACGCTAATTTTCTATTAATTTCTTCCATGCATTTCGTGTTTCAACTTTTTACAGTGCAAAATAGCGTAGCAACTAGTTTTTCAACTACTACTTTGGCAAATTGCTGTCATAGGTATAACCGATGAAACTACTATCACATCAATACAAGACTTATACAATTTAGCCTTACAACACAAGCCTTATAGATAACACGAACGTTTCTTTAAATGACAATATAGGGTCATTTCAGCTCAGATCGCCTAATGCCTCCAGGTCGACAATTTCAGATATGAATAATTTATTTTTCCTAAAGTACTATGGGTCAAGTAAGGAAAAAATGTAAAATATCTCTTCTCTAATCCTTTCCATTCCAGATATATTTATGATGTCAAAGAAACGTCCAAAATCATGATATCTCATATTCACAACCGCCCTTTAAAACCACAGCTTTCCATAAATAAATGTATAATTTCTGTTATTATTGCCCAAATGACATGAAATTTTGCAGGATTACCTTAAAGACATAGTTTCTTCCTACAATTTCAGAGGAAGTATTTTGTTGACAGGTTTTATTACAGGGTTTGTTAAAACATGAAAAACTAAAAAAAAATATTGTATCGCTTGTTGATGAAACACTAATTAGTTTAACAATGTTGGCATTTAATGACAGTAATAAACTTTTATCTCTTACGTGAGAGTATAGTAGTGGGTCAGTGAGAAAAGTTTCAACTTTGTTCCAATGCTCCTTTTTTATTTAAAACAAATATATCTTTAAAATATTTGAAAAATTTGTGCATAATACTCCATAGTAGAACAACAATTAGTTTAGTGGTGTTGATAAACAATAAAAGTACAAAAACATTGTTGCTATGACATCAGATAAGAGTAGAGATTATTGCTAAAAGTTTAAACAAATTGTGGATGTTCTACTATTCAAAAGCTGATGAAAGAAATATAATGTATAATTAAAAATAATTTTGGTTTGTTTACTGATGGGTCACTCCATACAAGATCATAAAGGTGAAATGTTACCCATAGTTTACGATTTTTATGAAATTTGGTACAGCGATTCTAGGAAGGGTTCTAAGTATCAATTCCAACTTACAGGTTTCTAGCCCTTGTGTATCCGGGGTTGCAGGGCTTCAAAGTTGGAATGTTTTGTCCTTAAATGTTGTCGCGACCGATACTTAACGGAGACACACCCATTTGAATTTTATTTTTTTATGTCATGCTTTATGAATTATAAAAGACAAGGTTAGATGTTTTTTAGGTAAAATTTATCAGAGAATCCAAATTTGATAATAAAATTATGATAGAGCCAATAGTTTTTGATATATTCCTTTATCATTGCGAAAAAGGAGTTTCTGCAATGGTATTCACCTTGCAACACACCGTGAATATCTCAAAAGGAACACCAGATAAAGATATGATGAGACTTGCACCATTGGAAAGAGAAGAAAATTTCCTATAAAATGGTGTAATAAAAACAGCGAGTTCTGGGTGAGAACTTTATCTCCAAAACTCCTTTTCTTGTTTCTACATCATTATGTACAATAAGGTTGACCTTGAAACACAACACCATGAATATCTCCGGAAGCACTCAAGATGCAGATATGGAACGTGCACCATTGAACTAAACATAGAATGTCCTATCGAGTGACGTAATAAAAGTAGTGGAATCTCAGTGGGAGCTCAATATGCAAAGCATTTTGTTTTTGTTTTAATATCAAGTAGGTATAATTAAAGTTTTTCTGTTTGGCCGATTCTGAAAGGAGATCAGGTGATCGAGTGGCCAGTCATTTGGAAATAATATACTGTCTGATTCGCCAAAATGTTATCCTCACTTTACAGTTCAGAGATAATATTGACAAAACTGTTTTCATGCAGGATTGGGATTCACCTCACATCAATTGCCGAGTGAAACAGTTTCTCAGAAATGCATGAAGTGCAAATCCAGTCACTGGTAACTAGTTCCCAAATGCTTCGCCACTCCGATCTCCTGATCTCAACCACATCGATTTCTGGTTATGGGGATATTCGAAAAACAAGGTTTATCAATTGAACATCCAATCACATGCCGATTTAAACAGGAACATCTCAAAAGAAGTGCCCTGCACATAAATGGAAATTCTTCGTGATGTACTGCAGCACAACTGTTTTATGCTTGAACTTTAATTTTATGTAAATCTTAAGGCAATTTCTGCTCAGGCCAAATGGATGATGATAAGAGAGTTAATCGAATGAAGAAAGTGGGAGAAAAAGGCCGATGGAACTAACACACACGGAATTTATCCACCACAAACCCCACGTGGCACCAGCAGAGATTGAAAGAAGAACGACAAGTATCAGAGAAAGAAGTCCACCACTTTACGACAGCATCCCCACTATTCTTCCAAACTGTCCTGGACATAGATGGACGACATTTTTGTATATTTTGTAACCTGAATGGCGTTTAGTATACGCACAATCATAATGTACATATAATTTGTAAAATATGTGATATGTTAATAACGTGCTTGTAAAGTGTCCATAAAGTGCAAACACACATTGAAAGGTTTGAATTGG
Organism: Lepisma saccharinum; assembly: GCA_022664845.1. Lineage (NCBI taxonomy): Eukaryota > Metazoa > Arthropoda > Insecta > Zygentoma > Lepismatidae > Lepisma > Lepisma saccharinum. Next base: position 58,147 of record JAGDQP010008663.1, on the reverse strand, counting down.
AATTCTTCATTAAATATTTCTCTTGCAAATGCCGTTAATCACATTCACATAAAGTTTTATGCTTGTCCGATTGGCCGTTTACCATTCAGAACCGCCCAAACAGAAAAACTTTAATTATACCTACTTGATATTAAAACAAAAACAAAATGCTTTGCATATTGAGCTCCCACTGAGATTCCACTCTTTTTATTACGTCACTCGATAGGACATTCTTTGTTTATTTCAATGGTGCACGTTCCATATCTGCATCTTGAGTTCTTCCGGAGATATTCATGGTATTATGTTTCAAGGTCAACCTTATTGTACATAATGATGTAAAAACAAAAAAGGAGTTTTGGAGATAAAGTTCCCACCAAGAACTCGCTGTTTTTAGTACACCATTTTATAGGAAATTTTCTTCTCTTTCCAATGGTGCAAATCTCATCATATCTTTATCTGGTGATCCTTTTGAGATATTCACGGTGTGTTGCAAGGTGAATACCATTGCAGAAACTCCTTTTTCGCAATGATAAAGGAATATATCAAAAACTATTGGCTCTACCATAATTTTATTATCAAATTTGGATTCTCTGATAAATTTTACCTAAAAAACATCTAACCTTGTCTTTTATAATTCATAAAGCATGACATAAAAAATAAAATTCAAATGGGTGTGTCTCCGTTAAGTATCGGTCGCGACAACATTTAAGAACAAAACATTCCAACTTTGAAGCCCTGCAACCCCGGATACACAAGGGCTAGAAACCTGTAAGTTGGAATTGATACTTAGAACCCTTCCTAGAATCGCTGTACCAAATTTCATAAAAATCGTAAACTATGGGTAACATTTCACCTTTATGATCTTGTATGGAGTGACCCATCAGTAAACAAACCAAAATTATTTTTAATTATACATTATATTTCTTTCATCAGCTTTTGAATAGTAGAACATCCACAATTTGTTTAAACTTTTAGCAATAATCTCTACTCTTATCTGATGTCATAGCAACAATGTTTTTGTACTTTTATTGTTTATCAACATCACTAAACTAATTGTTGTTCTACTATGGAGTATTATGCACAAATTTTTCAAATATTTTAAAGATATATTTGTTTTAAATAAAAAAGGAGCATTGAAACAAAGTTGAAACTTTTCTCACTGACCCACTACTATACTCTCACGTAAGAGATAAAAGTTTATTACTGTCATTAAATGCCAACATTGTTAAACTAATTCGTGTTTCATCAACAAGCGATACAATATTTTTTTAGATCTTCGTGTCCTGTCAACAAAATATTTCTTCTGAAATTGCAGGAAGAAACTGTATGTTTTTGAGGTAATCCTGCCAAACTGTTACATTATTTAGGCAATAATAACAGAAATTATACATTTATTTATGGAAAGCTGTAGTTTTAAATGGCGGTTGTGAATATGAGATATCATGATTTTGGATCTTTTTTTGACATCATATATATCTGGAATGGAAAGCAATACAAAAGAGATATTTTACATTCTTCCTCACTTGACCCATAGTACTTGAGGGAAACAATGATTCAAATCTGAGATGTTCGGCCTGAAAGATTCTTGAAATTTAGGCGATTTGAGCTGGAATGACCGTACAGCATTTGAAAATTTTAGTAGTCCAATAATGAATCATGACGTAAGAAAATTACCTCAATTTACAACCTTCAAAGCACAAAATCTTTAGTTCCTCTTTTCATGAGACGGTTCAGCATGCTTTTTGTGTCGAACGTTTTCCTTCAGCTGCTGGATGTTATGGAATTTCTTCATGTAGATGTGTTTCTTTTGGTACCTTCACAGGAATAACCATATATAGTGGTTAAATTAGGAGTTGCAATTTGCGTTTCTTGAGATTATTCTGTCTCCTAACAGGGAACTCAGGAATTGTATAGTTTCCGTCGTAGTATGGGCTGTCGCTTGACGTTTTTGCCGCCAAACCTGCTGAACAGCTTCACAGATAAATTGCTTTATCAGTTCACGGTATCGGGCACCGCTTACTGCAGCTGGGTTGCCTTTCTCATCCTTCAAAATATGTTATAGTTTTCAAAGTCACAACACATCAATCTGAGACATTGAATGGTAATATTGTCTCGACGCCAGTGGAGGATGACTTGCGAATATTGGTCTTTTCAAAATCTGTTCTTGTGTTTATTGATTGAACTACTAAGACAAAAACTGAATTCCTTACCCACGACTATTTCTTAAAAAGAAATTCACGGTCGTTTCTAACCACGTCCTGATAACAAAAAGTATAATTACTTCGTTCCTCGTAATCTATTGCCTTTATCTCTTCCACTAATTACACCTGAAATAATGCATGTGTGGCTAATTTTTGTGTCAGGTTTAGGACCTCCTGCGGATAGTAAGTTCACAGAAACAGTGTCACGTTGATGTTGCAGGATCTTGATGATGTTGCAGGATCTGAACTCAATTCCTGTTTCATGGAACGTGGCATCCTAACCTCCACCAATTCGACCATACAGACCTATTCTTGAAAACGATAAATTAGACGAATAATTTGATTTGTAGGGCGGATTCCTAATTTGATAATGACGCCTGTGTGTATGTTGAACAGACGCCAATTTTCAAACTGAAATTCAACAAATTTGCTGAGAGCTTAAGTGTTAATATGTGAATGAAGAAACATATATCATTATTAATAAATTAATTATTCACCACTAAAAAGGTTACGAGACTGTAAAGAATTAAGTAATATTCATTTAGGGAGTGAGTGTCATTTTTCCGAACAAGATAAAAGAGAAATAAACTTCACATCACATGGATTTAAGATACAATGATAAAATTAATTAAAAAGAATAACAATTTCCTGTTCCCTTCTGAACCTGACGTCTGAGTTTGTGTCTATAATATAATACTAATGATACAATACATAATACTAAATAATAGTGTAAGGCTGACTTCACGACATATTGCAGGTTGGCTTTCTGTCACAGTAATAACTATTGATTATGTAATAATAGTCGTATTGTCCTTACCTGTCTAGGCTCCATATGAATGTCCTAGATTACTCTCTCTTTCTCTCTCTCTGATGCTTCGTTCTTTAGGAAATAATGCACTGGAGGCGCCTACTTCTCGAAGTTTTCTTCTAATATTGTCCTCCTAACGGCGTCTCGGTCTTGTCCCAACGGTCTTTTTCCATCCGGCTTCCCAACTAGGATAGAATATAATCTTCGTTTTTCCCCCATCCGAGCTACATGGCCTGCACACTTTAGTCATTCGCAACATAATGTAAAATATTAATAACATGTGAGTTGTGAAGAATCATGTGAATGAAAATTAACTCCATTTGTGTGTCTATCAATTTAAAATAACTTTGCTAATTGTAAATAATATACTTAAACTACTTTCCTCAGAATAGTTTCTATTTATTCTTTAATAACATCTATGGATCTAACTATTAGATTCTGTGACCGGAATCAATTATTGTAATAGATATTTTAGCTCACAATACTATCTTTTGAAATAAAAAATTGAAATTATCATTCTTTTTATTTTTAATTACGTTAAGTCAATTAAAAACTTTAATATGGGAACAAATATGCTTTAATCATGTCTTGTGGTGAATAACTATTGTTTACTGTAAAAGTTAAACCAATTTTGTATAGTTTTCGTCATGACAAGCTAATATTTACATTTTTATTTATAATGGCGTTCTTAGATTTTGCTAGATCTTTCTTTGCTTTCTTGAATTTTCTTTTTTTAAAGATCGGGAAAATCCCTGTTTTTGATATAATGCTAAGTCGAACGCGACTTACTGACGCCGACTAGTGTATCAATATTTAGGTTTTGCATCATTTTAATTGCCTTATTTGGTTATATGTTGGGACATGCACTATGACTCATATCACCTCTTTGATCCTAACTAGTGTTGTTAAGGTCTACTATATCCATACTTTTATTGTAATTATAAGCTTTAATGCATTATGAGTAACTTACGGTAGTTTGATCTCGGAGCCATCTATCGGATATCGCTAGAGGTGAGGTTTTCCCTCGAAAACTTTAGTTAGAAACAATGTAGGTTTTGAAGGGTGGACTTCGCGTCGGTCGAGCCCCCAGTTAATTAGCAAACACCGTAGAGCTTCTGAACATCTTTCCTGGTGATAGAATTCATAAAAAACACTAATTGTAGAAGTTGCGATTTTAACTTCAATGCGTGAACTCCGATTGAGACGTATCTCCATTTAAGCTGTGTCAACTTCAAGTTGAAGTGGAGTGTACGTATTTAGTTCCCCAAGTTTTTATTAATCGGAAAGAAACGCTTTTAAACATTATTTTAAATATGGAGGTGTATGATGTATTTATGCGTTGTTAAGTTGAACAAACAAGGTATAAAAGCACGAAGTGCAATTCTGGAAATTCCTTTGTGCATTGCATACGAAAATATCCGCGGTGCGGCGGATGGATACATTTGTGTCGCACGTAGTGTACCTGTAGCGCATAAACGTTTGAAGACCAGTTAGAAATATTCATGTTGCGCGGAATTGCAAACTTTAAGTTCCTGCCATGTTAACTTCTTTCATATATAGTAAATATTATTTTCATCGAAGTAGATAAGTTGTCTTCATTATGTGGAAATATACCAGACTAGCTGCAAGTTAGTACATTGGGCCTACGTGCAAGATTTGTTTGGTCTGTGTGATCGTCGAAGCAGTGACAATGTGTTTTTATTCTTGAATGGTGCTTATGAAGACACTATCTGTCCATTCTTACTGCTCGGAACAAAGTGTTGTGTGGGACGTTATCATTTGGAACAGTCGACGAGGGAGCACCAACAGCTGATTCCTCCCCCCAACTTTCCTGTTCATCGAGGACTTTCTGGTGGTGACAACAAAAAGTACCTTTGTACATGAGTACGAATAATGAGCCAAAGAACTCATACGAAGTTCTTTTTAATGAAAAGCTTGCAAGCAGATATATATATATACAAAAAACTTTTGCTAAGTTTATTTTTATATAACTGCGGCAAAGCATAACTCGTGAAATTGTTTGCTTGAAACGGTTGTATGTTTATTTTTTCACTTCTAAATGGATCTTTTTTTTAATGGCTTCAATCGTGAATGTAACTGGAATCGAACTTTTATTAAATTGTATTTGAAATGTTAAGCTTTGTTACTGAAACTTGCATGTTAGACATAAGTTTAGTACGAGAATGCGTTCTTTTCCACCCTACGCTTTGGTAAACTTGTCACTCCAAACCTGAAATTTTAGGGAATATGAAGATTTGTGTCTGACACGTTACTGTTCACCGAAGAATTGTCGTTTTGCTTCTATAAATATCATATTTGAGAAGTAACGGAACATACATTCAGAATATAAATAACGCTTTGTCCACCAAATTTCAGGATCAGGATGAAAAGTCCACCGAAGCGTAGAGGGAAAATTACGCATTCGGAAACGAGTACTATCGCTACAATAATTAGTGACCCAAAATTAGCCAGAAACCTATTTTCACAAACATCTAGCTCTCAGGCATTTGTTTATTCGAGTCAAGTCGCAATAATCCACCTTACGGAGTAGCTACTCACTAAACCTTAACCTTGTTTTTTCAACTCATATTTAATCATATATCTTTATGTTTAAACTCATTTCGATGGTTTATAATGGTATATTGTTTTATACTTACAACATATTTAAGTATAATATTATCAATTGTAAGTACTGGAATACTAAATTATAACGTAAGTCAACAAATTTATTTCAATAACAAAATGCTTAAGACAACAAAAAATAATCATTTCCTTTACTTCACCTTTAGGACATATTGCTTTCCTTCTTGAAATCATTAATAACTTTATTTAAGTCTTTCTTAAAGAGTGTTTTCTGGTTAGAAAGTATGTATACGAGACTGGAATTCCAAAAGTATTAACAAACTTTTGAAGTACCTCCATGATTGGTGAAGAATCACCACATGCTTAACTGACGGTTCTTTCACAACTTTGATCCCTTTTCCTACTTAGCACTGGTTCTTTGTTTCTTTTTCCTATAAGATTTCTTCCTTTCTTTCTTCATTTATCTCTCTTTTTCTCTCTCTCTCTGTCTGTTGCTACTGAAAAGAAAAGAGAATAAACTGATCATGAAACCATTTCATATTGCAGTAAACAATTTGAACATGAAGGAAAAGGGAGAACCGAAGTACAACAGGTACAATTTCTTACGCCCTACAGAGGAAACACAAATATTAAAATATGACTAATCGAGAAGTGTAACATCAGGTTATATGGATAAGTTATACCTTGAAGGGCTTCCTTCTTTCCCCAGGAAACTAACAGTCAGCGGTGTGTCCTGACAAATTGTCGCGGGGGCATCATATTTTCTTAGGGGGGCACCTGTACAAATACCAATATAGTCTTTCTCCAAAATAGTTCAGCGTTTAGTGCATAGTGTATCTGAGATTGTCTAGCTTGGCTGCTCGAGCCCTTTCAAAAAATATTTTGTTAAAAATATTTATATTCCTTACACAAGAATAGAATAGTTCAAAACGGATGTTATTTTTTTATATAACAACCGATTGATTAATGGCGGCCACTTTTGTATTGAGGTGCACACAAAAATTTCCAATAACAGATTTTTACGGAAAATGTAATATCTGCGTGAAAATCGTTGGATAATCAAACAAAATTTATGCTTTCCAATAACATCTGCTTGATAATTTTAGTCCTCTGCGTGAAAAACATAAATGTAAGTGAACTGGTCAAAATGGCATCCAAATGTAGTTGTTGAAATGGAAGTAATTCCAGTTTTCGGCGCGCTTTTTCGCCCAAAAGGGATTGAATATTAAAGGCGATTTCTTGTACACTATTACACATTAAAATATATTGAGTGTATACAGAATATGAAAGCTTATATATTCTTCCTTAATATTTTATGGATTTTGAAAATCCAAAAGTTTGCATTTTATGCAAGAAAATATCAAAATCTATTTTCTTTTCACACGTTCGTTATACATTTGTCAAGAAAAACTACGTGTGAAATTTGAACTTTGATGTTTGAATTTGAAGGAAGTTACATATTTGCAAATCGGGGATGAATAATGCTCGTGCGTGCATTAGTAACAACTAACTAGTATAACGAATGGTTCTGAAAAGAAATATTCTGTATTACCATCAGAGTTACAATTTTACTACTGTAATGACAGACGGGTCCATTCCGGACAACAGTGAACACTTTTTGAATTCCGGTGATGACGTAAGTTGTCGGAGTTTGCGGGAAACTTATTAGTCCAAAGATCCATGTGTAACTGAGCGAGCACCTAGCAGTGGAATATGAATAACAGTAGCGCTCCTAGTGTCAGAGGAACGCAACACCAAATAAAATCGGTACACTGCACTTCGCGTGGCATGACAGGTTTGGTTCTAAATTGTAAGTCGAATTCGATTAGCATTTTCAAATTTCTCGGTTATATAAATAGGCAAATCTCAAATGTTATATATATCATGGCCTAGTGAAGCCTAGGCTAATTCCTCTGTCGCGAGAGACACTGTGATAGCATGACTTGTCCTGATTGGCTGTTGTTGTCGTTACCTAGCTGGCGATTTCTAATGCTAGAATACAGAGAGATTCTCTAAACGGATACTCTTTGCTTAACGACAGCATCTGCCACCTGCGTCATACATCATTGAGTCAATGAAAATGCTTTACCTGTTATTTACATACCTTGCTGTAATGATAATTGAAATGCTTAAGTATTTAGCATTTAATAGCATGTAATAGGTGCACAACTATATAAGAGCTTCACAGAATGGTAGCAACATTTTACCAAATGCTTGGTTTCATAATGGGATGAACAAGACAGAGTGGAAATGCGGAACAACCATGTTACCAACTGAACACTGGATATATATAAAATAAATAACCTCTCTTACAAGGATATTTCAAGATCTACTTTACGTATTCACATCTTTCTTGGGCAGTATGATGGTAATGTAACATTTAGCAAAGTACACACGAGCATTATTCAATCTTTCTTCAGCATTTTGGTGGTAATATAACATTTACCAAAGCATGTATGAGCATTATTTAATCTTTCTTGGATACTCTGGTGGTAATACAACATTTACCAAAGCACACACGAGCATTATTCACCCCCAATTTACAAATTTGCAATTATTTTCAAAGTCAAATATCGAAGTTGAAATTTCTACCTTAATTTCTCCTGACAGAAGTGCGTAACGTGTAAAAATATGGACTTATATCTGGTCTCCCACAAGAGATAAGAATCTTCAATATTCATACCATAGTGCGCATGAGCATTGTTCACCCCAATTTGCACCAAATTTGTAGCTACTTCAAATTTAAATATCGAAGTTCATATCTTTACCGTAGGCTTTATTAACATAAATGTATAGCTTGTGAAGAAAAATATTTTTATATTTTCCTCCACCATAAAATACTAATTTTTGGATTTTCAAAAATTCGTAATAAATTAAGGAAGCATGTATTAGCCTTTAACATATTTTGATATGTTAATAGCCCACAAAATATTTAATCACTTCCGGACGAAAAAGCGCATTGAAAACTGCAATTATTTCTATTTCAAGTATCACATTTGAATACCATTTTGACAAGTTCGATTACATTCTAAGTTTCTCGTGCAGGAACTAAAATTATCAAGCGTATTTTAAAGGAAAGAATGTTTTTTATTGAATATCCTGCGATAAACGAGTCTACATATACTATATGGTAGATCGGGGCTATTGGAGTCAAGGGGCTATTTGGGTCAAACGTAAGAAAAAATGTCACTGTGCATATAATATGCGCACCAGTGCGTTGAACCTGCCTTCAGTTGTGAGTTGGTTGCCAAAGGGAAGGGTATGTGTATCTTTGAGCTCCTGCTTTCTTATCCGTTCCTGTGAATTTGCGATTATTCTGAACAAGGTGAGTTGCAATACTTCATAGTTTGGTCTGATATAAAATAGTGTCTGTATGAACCTGTGTAAATGCATATATTAGTAAAATTATTTCCGTACCCGTAAAACAGAACGTCCGGATGTTATAAACGCCATTTTTATTGCTCTCCTTTATCTCGTGTGAAAGTAGTACGTTACGTGAGTTGAAAAAATGGGGATTTTTGAGTCCATGGGGTCTATTTGAATCAGGTGTAAACTTATGTAAATTTATGAATTTTAGCTTTGTAGTTATCGTTTAGCCTATATGATGCATGTATGTATAACAAAACACTTCATTTTCTTTCTAGATGGTACGAACACACAAATCAAAACATAAATACAACAAGTGGGAAAATGAAGACATGGAGAAGAGCATCCAAAGTGTAACAAAAGGTGATTTTAGTTTACGTGGAGCTTCACAGCTCTGCAATGTTACTTTTGAAACTTTGCGAAGGAAAGTGCAGGTCGAAAGGTTGAGACTAACCTTGGGTGATAATGATGAAATAGTTCAAAGTGCAAAACCGAAAGCCATAGGACACCCCACAGTACTGACATAAGAATAGGAGGAAAAGTTGGTGTTGTGAATTATGACTCTAGCGGAAAAAGGACTAGGTTGTACCCCTTAAACAATTCGTAAAGCTGTGCATCGATATGTAATAATAAATCAAATTCCGCATCCTTGGAGAAACAAAAGATTAGCTGGTGAAGATTGGTTTTTATACAAAGACATCCGAACTTATCATTACGAAAGCCTGAGGGACCTTCAAGAGCTCGTGCTAAACGTGTTAACATGTCCCGAAAATATCCATCAGCTTTGCACGAAACGGAAGTTATCAATGGAGGGACCTGGAAAAACTGGCTCCAAGACGAAAAGCATCAAGAAGACAAAAATACATCATAGACCTGTGACATCAGGTGTTACCTATGCTGCACGTGATGATGATAGTGATAAGAAAGAATCCGAGGTCACTGTACCATGCGGATTCTGGAATGAAATATTACTCTAAAGAATCAGTGAGCAAAGAGGAATGGAGTCGCTTCCAACATCGTAAATAGTGGTATCATGTGATATGTGTTGGAGCTTATGGGAGAAAACAGTTTGTATGTGGCAAGTACCTCTAAGTTACACATTTCTCAATAACTTTAATTGTCTCGTATTTCAGAACTTTGAGAAATTAGTGATTTCTCATAATTTTGTATAAAATATAGTTCTAATTCACTTAGCTTTCTCTAGTACAAATTGTGTTTATTATCTTACTTATTTTGATTGATAATACTACTAGTTAAAGTTATTTTGAACACAAATCTTATTGTCAATTCATTTCTTTATTTTAAAAGTTAGATTTGAACAGAAGTTTTAATTATTAATGTGTATTCTTTTTATTTACTAAAAATTAATGTAGAAAACGTGAAACTATCCGAAGTATTTTTTAATGATATTCTTGTCAAAACTTCTCTTTTTACCCCTTTGCTTTTACAAGTGTTTATTTCAAAGAGAATAAGTCAAACCACTCTAAGACGTGAAAGGTATTATGTAACAGAAAATAAAATAAATGGCCTTGTATTATTACGATGTTGAAGGAGTTTTAGCTTACTCCTAACACCCTTTTCTAAAGAATTACTCTACTTGTTTTCTTTTCCTATGAAGTTATGTTTTTTTTTTTTGTTTTTTTTTTTACAAATTATGTAGGAAAGGTTATAATTTAAGAATATACATGAGCGCTAATGTGATTATAGTAAACAATGTCTATACAGAAAAAGACCCAAATAATCTCCTGAGAAATTCAAATAGCCCCGTGATTTTTACTAGCCTCGAATTCTGCTATTTTTATTTTAAATTCGTTTTCAGAATTTCCATAACATAACTGGTTCTTTATTCTTGAATATGTTGTACTACAATAATGTACGTAGATTATGACAAAATTATTTAAACTCTAAATTACGTCGGTTTGTGGAAATTTTGACTTTTCTCTTACTATACTCAAATAGCCCCGGTCTACTCTATTTTTCGTAAATGTCTGCTAACACAAATTTTTGGCACGCGCCGCAACACTAAAATGGCTTCTATTAATTAATAGATTGGTATAAAAATAAAATAATATTCCTTTTTGATCTATTCTCTTATAAGGGATATAAATATTTTTAAAAAATATATTGAAAGGTTTTGAGCAGCCAAGGTGGACGATTTCATATGGACTGAACACAGGTATCGTGTACAAAGAACTGAATGAAACTTTATACTGCATTATCCCAATTTTCATTTGGGGGCACACACACACTATTTTTCCGGGACACGGCCGCCTGTGCCCTTGTAACTACACCCCTGCTAATAGTGATGTTAAACCATTGCTGGTGATTTAGCTAAAACAACACATTGTGTCAAATAAGGTTATATAGTCTTCCGTTTCTACTTTTTATTCTATTCTATTAATTTTTTCTACTCTGCCAGATTCTGAAGTATTACCGATTTAAATAATATTTTGTGTTTTAAAATAGAGGTCAACAGGTGACGCTGTCTACTTATGGTCTACGAACGCACGTATTTAAATCTAGAGGAAGCTGTGTTTACTTAGGAAATGTTCTAATCTATTCATCTGCGCAAGTAACAAAGAAAAGTGACCGTACATTTGTATACCTAATCGCTGCTATCAGATATCGATAAGTTCTCGCAGTTAAATTACAAACAATATTTAAACTGTTGTTTGGTGGTATTTTGTAATCTTTAGTGTGATCCTAATAACATATCAAGCTAGATGAGCAAGATATTTTGTGAAACATAATATACCACCGAACAGGAATAGGTTTTCTAATATAATGCTGCTCGTTTACAATTTTAAATACAGAGAGCATTTGTGAATAATAAGTACCGAAAGAACCTGAAATAATATTAGATTTTATTTTGTTTTTGTCCTTTCTCTTAAGCGGTGCTGGATTCTCAAAAATAAGAACGTGTGTAGGGTATAAAGAAACTTGCTTAGGGGTTGCTCATAAACTGTTGCTTTCCTTCCGTTTTATAACTATACGTATATATCAATACTATGGTTAATAACTTAATCACTTAAATTATCCCCAAATATGGCATAAAATGACTTTTGGAAAAGTAAATAAATGATCCGAGAATATGGGGAAAATGTTTAAATTGATTTTGTACTCATACATATGAATTGCTGCACCGAAATTATTATCGCTCTGTGTTACTTCCATGAATAAGTAAACCTTGGTGTAATTGATGAATCTGTAGAAGAGGAAAGCTATGTATAAAAATGCATTTGCAGAGTCAGATAATCAGAACGTAATGTTTAATAATAATAATAATAATACCTTAATAATACAAGTTAACTAAAATCGTTTTTGCCGTTTTTCACGTTCCATTAATCATACGCTCACAGAGAGGAAACGAAATGACGCACATGCCTGCCAAATAATCGGGAGTTAGTCTGACCATCGACCTTCAGTAATACAGGCACGGTGCTCACACTTATCAGTCATAGCTCGTCCAGTGTAAAAAAGAAATGGAGGTATCGAAGCAGCTTCTTCGCGTGTGTTTGTTGTATGACTTTAAAGTGGGCCTGTCAGCTGGTGACAATACCGTGAACGAACGCACCGCCAGGCATTGGTTCCAGAAATTCCGTTCGGGAGATGTGAGCCTTCCTGATGAACCTCGCAGTGGACGACCACATGTGTTGGATGACGAGGCCCTGAAGGCAGCCGTCAAGGAGGACAGTGGTCTAACATGTGATGAACTTGCAGAAAGGTTCCATGTTTCCGCTCAAAAAAAGAAAGAATACACCTCCATCGGATAGGGAAGTCATACAGGGTAAGCAAGTGGGTACCTCACACATTGTCGGCAGCCAACAACGAACAACGAGTGACAACCTGTTTGTCCTTGCTCACTCGGCACCTGAACACACCCATATGTGACATCTTGCTCACTGGTGACGAAAAATGGGTCTTCTATGACACTCCCAAGAGTACCAGACATTGGTTGTCGCCACGTGACCCTGTTAGTCACACATTAAGACCACCTCTTCACCAACGAAAGGTTATGCTCTCTGTATGGTAGACTTGTCAAGTGGTGCAGTATGAGTTCCTTCTACCTGGTCAGACCATCACTGCTAACCTCTACTCAAAGCAGTTCCAAAGGGTGCACCTTGCATTGCGGCAGAAGGAGCCGGCATTGGTGAATCGCAAGGGTGTGCTGTTCCTGGCTAACAATGCCAAGCCCCATGTGGCGAGGAGGTCCCGGGAGACCCCTCAGCGACTTGGCTGGGAGACACTGTGCTATGTACCATATTCACCGGACCTTGTGCCAACAGATTACCACCTGTTTCATTACCTCGACAACCACCTCCGTGGGAGATCCTTCACTAATGAGGGAGACCTTCGGAATGTACTCACGGACTTCTTTGCCTCGAAGACCGCCGACTTTTATCACCAGGGTATTATGCAGTTACAGGAACATTGGCAAACGATGTTGGATGCTGATGGAGATTACTTTGAAACCTAAAGGTACGTACCGTCCACTGTATTGCTCTTTGTTTATCACTGCTCTAGAACGGCAAAAACTTTTTGGTTACCTTCTATTAAAAAATTAGAGTTGTACTCCCAGGTAGTACTGGGACAAGTTCCATGGTCTTACGCCTAAATAGACTAAATCAATTCTTAGGAAAAGTCGGGTAATGTGATACCGGTGTTGAAAAATTGTATTTCTATCATTCCATATTATAAAGTCACTAGATTTTATAATTGTAATAAATTGCCCTAATTTCTTTTCTCTCCATATACTTTCCTTTAATTCGCAATGGCTCATCGTGTCCACAAATCTTGCAATGTTAATTTAATTCACTTCCTGACGTCATACCATGATCAAATTCTGCACAGGAACGTACGTTGGGTGTTAATACAATATTCAATTTTTACTTTTATATTTCTATATATTAAAAGGATATTTTAATATTTTTTGACATGATCTTCTATATCCTAAAATAAATACTATCCTGCATCGATGTTCTGTCTGATGGGTTGCAGAAAGGTTTGGAATTAGTGTGGCAAACCATTCTAGCTTGACAAAAAGCATCCAAACAAGTAAATAACTCGAAAATAATAATTAAAAAAAACTTTTAAATAACATATTTTTCTAAAACAATTCGTACTAAGAAGTAATGAATACTTTCTTCTATGCATGACTGAAAAGGAAAGCACGTGACCTGCCAATTCAAGAATTTATAAAACGGCTGTATATGAGAGCGCGCGCCATATTTTTATTTTAGTCATGCATATAAACATTTTTGTTTCTTTTTAGTACGCACTGTTTTAAGAAAAGTATGATTTTAATAAGTTTTCTTTTATTACTTTTTCACAAACTAGACTAGATACTATATTAGCTATTCTTTTATAACTGAGGATCAACTTAAAATGAGTGAGAACCTTTCGATAATATAAGACGTACCTAGAAGATAACATGTTCATGTTTTCCATAGAACGTACAATTAATGCGCTCATCATCCAGTTGTCTAAATATGGTAAATCGAAGTATGTTACTGTTTTTCACTAAACGCAAAATACTTTACCATTTGATCGAATATTGCATTACATAAGTGATATGTTTACGAATATGAAGGTATTTACCGCGCAACTTTACCCGGTATTACTAATAACTTGAATAGTAATTAAAATATTGTAACGAAAGTTGAACTGGACTTTGCTTTGGGTGTTCGAAACACAAATAGCATCATAACATGTGTTAGAAACCATTGGCGTCCAGGGAGAGCTCAACACTAAGAACAAACTATATTTTGCAAAGTTTTGCGCAACATATCCACAGGCTGCATTTCCCCATTATTCGCATTTCTTGCCTGATGTTTGCTTTCAATATGACGACGTTCGTATTTATTTCGGTAAACTCGACCTTTCAGAGAGCACCATATAGTGTGGTCGCTTAGAGCAAATATTAGCCAGAATCGTAACATGCTGAATTAAAGCGACAGATTTTGCATAGTTCTTCTATACCCTCAGTGCAATGAATTTGTAGGGAGGTGCCCGATTTTTGGCTCCGCCATCTTGAAATACGACACCATCTTTATTTTCTTCAAGATTTTTCGATTTTTCTTAAAAAATCGCTGATTATTTCCCGCAATGGTTGAGTTTACAGCAAAAAGTGTTCAAATATCTTATTTACCATTACATTCCCTACACTTTGAGCGCAATACCGCTTTTATAACTTCCATAGTTTTGGGGATACAAGCTTTCAAATTTGATTTTGTAATTTTCGACTTTTCTTTTAAAACAATCCCAATGGTAGAGTTCACAGCACAAAGTGTTCGAATACATTTTATTGAAAATCAAATTACCTACAATTTGAGCACAATACCGATCTTGTAGTTTATTTTTTTTTCTAGATACAAGCTTCCAAAATATAGACATAATAGGTTGCTATATGAACCTACAATATGGGTAGTTTGTTGGGTTTTGTTGAATATACCCAGTGCAGTTCTTGACCGAACACGGATGTGGGACCGAACAATGGCTGTAGATTCGTTCAGGTTGCGTCCAGAACGGATGGTGTAAAGCTAGATCAGCTTTATTATTTTCTGACAATACATGACTTATTACAAAATTGTTGACACAGGTATACAAATAGTGAGGAATAATTACCAGGTAGTTTACATGACAAACACGTCGATTCATAGAATACACTACAGCAATCTTATCGTGCATAATAAGCACCTGTTTAGGATACATGGGATGGGCCGCCACAACTGCGATGGACACGGGAGTGCCATCCACACACACAGTAGTACGGACAAAGTCGGGTTGAAACAAATCACAAGCTACTGGTACAGTTTGTTGGGGCAAAGCACAAAATATGAAGATACTTAGGCAAAATAGACACTGACATAGTTATTGTTGACAATTTAATTGCTAGGTAAACGAGTTTCTTAGTAGGCACTAATACACTTCTCTTAATATTAACTGCAAGTGTAGAGTTGCAAAGTATAGTCACACTGCGTCACTGTGGTCTATTCTACTCACCTTTTCGATAGTGAACGGAAACAAATTCGACAAAAAAGACGCAGAAGGAGGGGCTCTTCAAGACTGGGCCCTCAACTTCTTCATAATCCAGTTAATTTTTTATGGATCATTTCGGCGATCCGGTTCAGTACCAAAAACAAGTTCCTGAGCCGCCGATGCAACTCCCAGATCCTCTCGCCAACCTTCTACTTGAACATGACCTTCACCAAGAAGATTTACAGTGACTTCCAGACGACCCCCGCTTGATGTTCTTGTATTTGGCCCAGACTCACCATGTCGGTGTTCTACCCGACCTTCGAATCCAGGAACCCTGGAACGTATTACCCGATGATTGGGAATTCTGGAGACAACGTACTCAAGATCTCAGCGAAATCCAACCTGCACCTGATGTGAACCATCCAGAAGATCGTTCTCCCGTCGAGGAAGGTAAAACAGGTACACCCAAAGCTTCTGCTTCGGACAGGGACACTTCTGAAGATTGGGACTCTTCTGTTTCCCAGTTCTACAGTTTGTCAAAGTCTCTTAATCCTGAGATATTGAAGCCTTTTCACCCTTGGAGAATTGGTTACCGAATCGCCTTTATATCATACTCCTCCGAATAACTGTCCCTTTGCCATGCGTGGCATTGCTCGTGCACTCTTACCAATTTTTGAGGTCATGTCGTCAGCAGACATCTTGTAAGTTCCTCCCCTCACCCTTTTATGTTTGTGTGGTCGCGAAACCAGACGGCAGCAGAAGGGTATTATACGACTGTCATGATTGGCCCTCCTGTTAGGCTTCTCCTCCCGTTCACTTACCACGCGTCATGGTGAACCAAATGTCAACAGAATTTGTGCTTGACAAAACTGACCTCAGAGACAGTTTCTACCACATACCTTGGCCGCTTATATACGTCAATTCTTCGGTATTAAATGTGTCAAGAGATCTGTCGTTCTAAGAAGTATCCAATGGGATGGACGTTATTGCCATTAATAATGCAAACGGCCATGGGAAAAAAAATTAAACTTTTTCCTCAGTGATGTGTGCACAACAATAACTATGTCAGTGTCTATTTTGCCTAAGTATCTTCATATTTGCGCTTTGCAACCCAACGTTATTTTCGGTAGTCTCTTCCCGTCTGCGATCAGTCATCGCTGGCTATATTAATTGGGTCGATCTGCTTACATCGTTGAGTTTTCCGCTAGTGTCTACCCCTCACCGATAATAGCTTTCCTCAATGGACAATGCTTCAAACTTTATCAGGAGCGTGTAATTTGTTTCAACCCGACTTTGTCCGTGCTACTGTGTTTGTCGATGGCACTCCTATGTCCATCGCAGTTGTGTTGGAAGATGGTACCGAACACTTTGTGGCTCGCTTCTCTCAAGCATATACTATTTGTTGTCAGCGAGTTTATTGCCGCAGTTGTGGCGGTCCTTCTTCTCATGTATTCTAAACAAGTGCTTATTATGTCCGACAACATTGCTGTAGTGTATTCTATAAATCGATGTATTTGCCACAAAGACTACCTGATACCTATTGTTCACTATTTGTATACCTGTGTCAGTTTTGTACTATGTCATGTATTGTCAGAAAATAATAAAGCGGATCGAACTTCACGCTGTCCGTTCCATACGCAAGCTGAAGGGACCCACAGCCAATGGGATCTCGGTGGGAGGAGCACGGGGTATGATATCCCTTGATCACCTATCGAGGTCTCAGTTTATCTGTTGATATCGTCAGAGCGGAAGCTTTCAAAATAATCAAATTGTAGGGAAATTAATGGTAAATAAGATTTTTGAACACTTTTTGCTGTAAACTCTACCATTGGGGGGAGATAATAAGCAATTTAAGAAGAAAAATCGAAAAACCTTGAAGAAAATAAATATGACGGGCACCTCCATACAAATTGATTGTACTGAGGGTACAGAAAAACTATGCAAAATCTGTCGCTTTAATCCAGTATGCCACGATTTTTTTCGGTAAGCCAGTACGCTACTAAGACATAATCGATCACTGACATATTTAGCGATCGTGAAAGCCAACGTTCCAATGACTACGTTATTGTACAATGACTGAGTTTCGACTACGCTGGTACAGGAAGTATGGCATATCCCCATATTCTGCTGCAAATATCCCTGTTGTCCGATTTCCACGTAAGTAGCTGGGCAGATTGTTATTTGGTAGTTGATCAGAACAACAAGGATTCGTTGGACTTCGGACACCACAGCAGGCCTGGATGTAGATCCTCTTCATGTATTGTGTTAACATAGTCAGTTAGGAACAAAAGGGAATTTTGCTCATATCTCGTCTGAGAATTAACAATAGTCCGGTATGCCAGAATTGTTATCAATAATATCTTAAACCACCAATATGACATTTTTTGCACTACTGTCTGACAAAAACCACGCTGCTGTCGAGGAAATTCAGAGACGACAACTAGCAAAACTACAATGGATCCTACTGACCTCTTGCACCTTGAATTCAGCAGTTGGCACCAGAACCTCCATTGTTGGTAAATCGAACTTACACCATCGGGTCTCAGAGTCTCAGTTTGAACGTCCACTTGCAAAACTGTCAGAACGCCCACTCGTAAAAATGGAAACATCGCTTACCAAAAGGGATCTGAAAGCACAAATACAGGAACGGTCAGAACGCCCACTCGTAAAACGGTCATAAATGTAGTTAGGCTAAACGTTTAAAACAGTAACCGTTATATCAATATAGTTATTAAAAAGAACAAAATAAATAACAGGTTAAAATATTCCTTTAGACCTGGAGTTATTTATTGTCAACTTTAAATAAGAGGTATAAAAGCACCATTATAGATCAACTTATTTACCTGTAGCCTGTTATGTGTACAGCATCACATGTTACGCAAGTATATAACGACCAGTATACCTGAAAGGTGTATACGAGGAAGACAAACATACTAAGGGAAAGTACTTGGTAGAGTAGTTCACATTAACTGTCTGAAACTTATTTCATGAAATTATCTGAGGTAAATTGCCAGAAATATCTTAATCTACATTTAAAAGTAGGACTTAGCTCTGTCAAAATTGCACTAAGTCAAGCGTGCAATTAAGTATATGGCTGGAAGCATACAAGGACGATTGATGAATGTCGGTTTAAGGTTTGAAACTCGAATAAAAAGCAATTTGGTCCCTGCTCAATCCAGTCTTACCACTAAGGAAAATTTGCTTCAGTAAGACTGATGGTTAGTGTAGTATAAAACGAATGGAAATATGTTTCTAAGGAAACGTGAGCGGGATTTCAAACAACGACGAACAACCAATTTCTTCCAAGTTTTATATATATATATATATATATATA
>JAGDQP010008663.1:0-38798 GCA_022664845.1 Lepisma saccharinum | reverse complement strand
ATCTCCAGTTAAAGAAGACAAATACAGTTTACTATTACAAGATACTGTAATACAAAAATAAATTAAAAGATAGAAATGAGAATACAAATTTACAACTTCATATGTTTGAGGTAAGGCATCCGGCTGTTAAAAGAATGACATATCTTCGGAATTCCAGAAGATCTGCCATTTAGGTCCTCGATGCCACCTCATTCTTTCAATAACATTTTTTTAATGGTACAAAGAAAAAAAACGATAACTATAAAGTAACAATTACATCAAGAAAAAATTAAGTATGATTCATAAGCAACCACAAATAAGTGTAAAATATGGAACACAAAGGAGAATACAAAGTTTTGGTTGCTTGTATTTAAGGAAACGGATCCGGTTATTCCAAAGATGACAGCTCTTTAGAACTCCAGAAGATCTGCCATTCTGCCCCGGCTGCCACCTTACTCCTTCTGTAACAAAATTTAGATTAAGGTAAGACTAAAGGAAAAAAGAGTAGAAGAAATGAAATGACAAAAGCAAACAAAAATTGACTATGATTTAAAAGTATCTACAAATATTGTGTTAGTATATAAAACAATGACTTGCTTAAAATAATCTTTGTTATACTATATGTCATGAGCTAATAGCTTTTTCAATAATTTTGTGTAGATTGAAAATGTTAAACTGAAATCTAGATCTCGACATTTGTTTAATAAATTATTCTTCATTAAGCAGACTCTGAGGAGTGGTGAAGATTTGTGTTTTTATGTTCTTGGAATTGCACATGTCGATCTCTGGAACGAAGGTGACATTTTCTGATGTTAAAATTTATTCTACATAGAAATGTTGCGTTATCAATAATACCATTTACAGTTTTGTATAGCAATATCTGATCAGATATTTCCCTTCTGCTTTTCAGAGTAACGTAATTAAATTCACATAACAATTGTTTATAAGGCATTTTTGATCTATAAGTCAATACATGATATTTTTTATAATAAAGAAATCGCAAAATCCTTTTCTGAATTTGTTGTATTCTCTTTTGTTCTGATTGATATCTGGGTGGTGACCAAATTACTGATGCGTATTCTAGTTTACTTCTTACCATACTATTGTATAATACACTAATACAATATATATTATTAAAACACTTAGCATTTCTGATTATAAATGCTAGTTTTTATATGCATCGTTAACTATCTGCGAAGTATGCTTTTCAAATGACATATTAGAGTCAGTACTAACACCAAGATCCTTAATAGAGCACACCTGTTCAAGTTTTTCATTATTTATAGAATACGTATAGTGTTGAGTGAATTTAGCCCTAGAGAGAATCATGGCAAAGTATTTTATAATATTGATATTCAGGTCATTACTTAAGCCCCAGTCATGTAGGTCATATACATCTATTTGCAGTTGTATAGCGTCATGTGAGTTTCTAATTTCCTTATACAATGTTACATCTTCTGCGTACACTAGACACATAGAAAATTTAATTATTTTTTTTAGATCATTTATGTATATAATGAAAAACAAAGGTCCTAGATTGGAGCCCTGGGGTACTCCTGAATGAACATTATACTTGAAAGATATTGACTGATTGTATGTAACATACTGTTTTCTATTATTAAGATAAGATGAGAAAAGACTCAATAGTTGAGAAGATAAGATAATTTTGATAATTTATCTAATAATATACAATGATTAATCTTATCACCTTAGCAAAATCTTATCGCCTTAGCAAAATCCACATATATTGCATAAACATCTTTTGGAGGTAACGCCAGTGGGCGTTATGGCCGTGTTTGCAAGTAATCGTTCTGACTGGCACTCGTTTTTATACTGCTTCTTTAAAGTTGAGAACAAAAATACTCCAGTATCAAATGGATATTTTAACCTATATTTTGATTTGTTAATTTTAACAATTCTTTTGAGGTAACGGTAACTGCTATAACTTTATATGAAATGTAACTGTTTAACCTAGCTATAGTTTCGGCTGGTAGGCGTTCTGACCATTTTCGTAGCCATTTTGACTGTTTTATGAGTGGGTTTTCTGACCGTTTTAACAAGTGGGCGTTCTGAGCGTCTCTGTATGTGTGTTTTCTTACCCTTTTGGTGAGTGTTGTTGCCATATTTACGAGTGGGCATTGTGACAGGTGGGCCTCATGACTATTTCTGAGTTTGGGCGTTTGGTCGTTTTGGTGGACGTTCTGACCGTTTTTGCACGTGGGCGTTCTGACTGGGACTCACATCACCTGCAGAAGTATAGCTGAAGCACAAGTATCCAGGTAACAAGAGAAATTCTGTTTCAATGAAGGTTCCATTCATTGTTTTAAGTTTACTCCCGTAGATACATTTCGTGGATGTTAGTAGTTACCAAAGTATCATAAATTAATCAGCATAATGCACTTCTCTTTCCTCGTCTTTTGTTTGAAAAGCCTATGCCAAATACTTTCGGAGTTTTGTGCGCTGTAAGGACTGAATCACATTATAATATAGGTTCGCTATGTACCGTTGTGATCTCATATCTCTAGAACAACTTCGAATTCGCAACTAAGATTTGACACATTCAGGTTTTCTGTGACGCACTTTTATTTTAGCTTGGTTTGATTCCACTGTTCGGGAGATACGGAAGGTTCCACTGTGAGCTTTCTGATTCAAGGTATATTGTGCTAAACGTTGATGAAAATCTAGTTACATCCGACAAAACCTTTTATGTCGGTGGGCTGTTGGCTATAAATAAAAAGTTCTGGGTGCAGAGAGCGTTCTTCATAGATAGATGTAGGACATTGTATTTAATGTTACTTCCATACTTGTGAGTGTTATCTTTATCTTACCTGTGATCCTTAGTTCGCTGAATCAAGACTATTGTAATTATATTTATAATGTATTACACCAGAAAGCAGAATTCGCCTGATGGGCAACTATAATATTCCAGAAGTGACAAAATCTTTTTTCAATTTCCTGAGATCAACAACAATCTGCTATAAGTCATATCATTTGATGAATTTCTACACCGTAAAAAATCCGCCAGAATGTTAACTATGGTAAAACATTACACTTAGTACTTTCGAACATTAACATTGTTCTTGTAACATGATTCAACAGTTCCTGAAAGTGTTCATCATTTTGCTGAATTTGCTAAATATATGTACACCAAGCGAATAAAAATATATCAGAAGCAAATTGCGAACACTTTTTTGACGATCTTGCATAGTTAAAATAATTTTAAAAATGGCATACTACTGCAGAAAATAGTAATAAAACAATCGCCTTTATATATTAGTTATCGCCATCATATATATTTTAAAAAACGCATGCTCCTCCCGAAAGATAAATGTATATTGTTAATAAAATGTATTTGCGTTATAGATGACTAAATGTTTACTCAATAATTTCTACCTTCTAACATGACTTCTTGACAAACACTAATCTACCATAACCAATCTTGTTCAATTTACATATTGCTTAGATACTTCAAGCGATAACACGTTCAAGTAGAAAAAATCTACACGACGTTTTTAAGGGATTTAATTTCAATGATGACATTCTTCTTAGCAAACTTGCGACTTTCAACTTCTCATAGAAAGTTAGTCAGTTCATAGCATCGTATTTGTGCCACCGTCAGAACTGTGTGCGTTACAAAAGAATTATAGCTGAGAAATTTGTTGTAAATTCTGGGATGTTGCAGGGATCCAACTTTGGACCTCTTTCGTTTTCTTATTCGCAACTGCCTTGTTTGGAATTATAACATCCTCCCACCCACAACCATTTGAAGATAGTTTAAGTTCCCTCTGAATTAGACCGTTTACTAACAAAATGATATCAAAACAGCGTGCAATTGGTACAAAACAAACATGTTGGAATAAAATATGAAGGGGATATAGTATATTGTCTTATACGAGGAAAATGAACTTTGAAATTCAAGTATAATATTTAGAATACACCTTCAGTCAAAGCATATTTTACTACTGATTTTAGAGTGACCCAAAAACCAAAGCGCAACATTTAGTATCCACATCAATCGCATTGCTAACAAAGCTTTTAGGAATCTCGGGATTGTAATGAGATCTCTTGAATTTTGATATTGTAAAAGCTTTTCGGTCAAAGTTAGAGCATGTAGTAATAGTGTAGTTTCCTAATAGACAAGGGAAACTCGTGTTAAATGGAATGCTCATTTTTTGACATATAAGAAATTGAGGATATATCGTAAGTTCGAAATGTATTTGTACCTGGTGGACAAGTATCGTTATGACCTGTGCAAAATGAAGAGTTGAAGTTTCTTTTATCTTCTCTACTAAACTATTACATAATGAAATTCACTAGGAAAGTTCATTACCAGAAATAGGGCTGGATGTCCCGCATAGAGTAATTCGGCCGCGTAATGCCATCCAGAGGATCAATGCATTCAATATATTGCCTACTAGGCTAAGATATGCTTATTATGCAATTACATTCCCAATTCTATACCTCGAAATAGACATATTTAACACAAATAAGAGTGAATTTTATTCTTATTTAAAACAGCAAATGGTTGATGAAGAATATTTCACAATGTATTTTTATATATATATGAGAAATAAAATAATTGTACGCGTAGTTCTTCTTTTTACGGAAAACGTTGTAGAGGAAAAAGCTATTTTCTCATCTCTACACAGCCAATAATAATTGAACATTTCTGAAGTACGTACAGGTCAAAGGGACTGAACCGAATTGTAGATGACTACTAAAGGTCAGATTATGCGCCACGTTGATTACGTTCCTACGGGAAAACAATTATTAACGGGTGAGCTCCCTCCAATCTGAACAAGCTAATAATTAAATACTTTGGAACCAGGAAGTGATAGAACTAAAATTTTGTAAGTGTGGCAATGCGATACTTGTTTATGTTTCTGCGGAAAAACGATTATATGGGGACAAAACTCTTCCCTAAATGTAACAACAACAAAAATGTAATACTTCAGTACTACTTACAGGAAAGAGATCAGAAAGATAACTTCACAAGTGATTAGTATTTATCTAATACTATTACTTATGTTAGTTTAATGCGATAAAATGCAGCCAATCTCTAAAATGTTTATGGTCGAAATAGTTCAAGTAAGTTGTGGTAACCTCTAAATTATCATAAATGAAAACATGCATGGTTTAGGTAATCTACTTTTGGATTAATATTGTTATTGCTGTTTGTAATTATCAAATATGAATGAAATAACTGCTAGGGATCCTGCAAAAGACAGCAAGATTAATATCAACGAATTTTTCTAAACCAAATATCGTCATCGGTTCGGCAGAAGTCACATATCCTTGTGTTGACTTCTAGACAAATTATTGAGGAAAGGATACTTTAGAAGCACCCAGAACTAACAGATACTGTCATTCGTTTCCATAGACCTTCCAAGGAATGGCAATACCACTCAGTACTCTCTGACTATAAAATATTCTTTTCTTAGTAATTAATTTATCTAACTTAACACAGTGTAAGTTGGACTTAGTGACTTATGCCAAAACGGCTACGATATAGTACATGCATATCTTATGTATAATGTAGAAGATTGTACCTTATTTTTAACAACGAATATTATAATTCATTTAATAACAAATAATCTACAAAACTAATACTTGAAATTCCACTAAAAATACGTACGTAAAACAAATACAAAGTTTTCTTTTCTTTTATCAAAATAGAGTGTTCTGTGTTGTGTCCCAAAATTAGCATGCTAAACATGATTTTACAAGGAGAGTTGATTAAAGTGAAAGTTCTTTACGAAACAGCATAACGAACTTGTCCTCTAAATAGGAATCGTGTGATATGATTAATGTCAACTGATTAGAAGTCAAGGTTATGTAACTTTCTCTTCCTCAATACCACATTGATAGGGATATTATCGTTATTCATATGAATTTATCTAACATTACAAATAAATCTCTACTTACAATGTCAATGTAATAAACAACTTATGCATATACATTTACACTACCTCCCTACATAGAGAGATCATATATCAATCACGAACACTTCGACGCTGACGACTAAAACTTGTAAAAAAATTATATAAGTGTACAAAATATATTCAAAGTAAGAAGAATATTCAATGAAGTGCATATATATATGTTTAAATAGTGCACTGAATGTGTATTTAAAGTGCGTACAATAGAAGATACTAACGGTTTCTCTAACTCTTTCACTTGTTAAAACTTTTGTGCACTATTATTAGTTTATTACACAATTTACTTTTCAGGAGTGAGGACTGAACTAAAAACATTGTGGATTCCAATCATTTCTTCCTCCGTGCTCTTCGTATGGAATGTATTAAGTTAGTAATAAAGAACAGTATGGCGCCAGATTCCTCCATTCACAATATCAGCAAGAAACGTAATATTAATTACATAATAAACAATTCACTTGATACAAAATGATAACTAAAACATTTGCGATGTTTTCCTCTTCTTCCCTTCCTTCTCTCTCTCTCTCTCTCTCTCTCTCTATGCTTGCCTGCCAGTAATGTGGATCCTGCAGAACACAATGGCGAGGTATTAGGTTCATACCTCGTAAACTATCAATGAGTACACGTGCGGAAAATGAGTGTCTCTTGTCCTCTGAAAAGAAAGAGATATTGGTTTCCACGGAAACAGTGCACCTGTTCTTCACGCCCGCGAAATTTCGTGCGAAACGTAACATCTGGTCTTGTGCTGTATGGAGGGAAATGCCATTTGTGACTCTCAGTTTTCTATTTTTTATTTTTTTTTTTATTTTGTTGAACTCTCTTTTCCCTCATTTTTCTAAATACGTTTTAAGCTTTCACTCACAGTATGATTCCACCGTCAAACAAAGATGCCACACAACAAAAATATTCACCTCTTTTGTTCCTGGAATTA
Source organism: Lepisma saccharinum (assembly GCA_022664845.1). NCBI lineage: Eukaryota > Metazoa > Arthropoda > Insecta > Zygentoma > Lepismatidae > Lepisma > Lepisma saccharinum. The sequence goes on along the minus strand of JAGDQP010008663.1, from coordinate 31,952 downwards.
TTTTAATTCTGTTATTAAGAATACTTTATTACTCTACTCTATAAGAATGTTCTAATTTTCTAAACATAAACTGGATAATGTATTTAAGGATCTTTCAATTTATGTTATGCGATATATTAACGACGTCGCGACAAGAAGATCATTAAACTACCAAACTGTTAATTTACGCATATTCTGACTAATGGCACTTTGGGGATGTTTGTAGGAGGTGGAAAAATAACCAAAACGAAATAAATATAACAAAATTGGGAAGGTAAGAAGAGTGAGATGCAATGTAACATATTAGGGTGGTCAATTGTATTATTACTTGCTTATTCTATAGCTTACGGAACTGAAAAGTTCATCGCCGCAGTAGAAAACGTTCTCCATAGGATTCTATCCTGAATAAGATCAAGCCAGTCTTCATTCATCATAAACACCTATTTCTCAAAGATCCCTACTAATATTGTTATCCCCCGTCATATCGGTCTTCCCAATGGTCTCTTCCCTCCGGCTTCCCAATCAAGATGAAATATAATCTTGGTTTTCTTTCAATCCGAGATACATGCCTTCTCTATTAGTCTTCGCGGTTTCATTATTCTTACAACATTGGGTGAATCGTACACTGTAAAAAAATAGTTGTGTTAATTCAACACAATGCGGTGTCCCAGCGTGACTACTACTTTTGTGTGTTAAATCAACACAACACACGGTGTTGATTTCGGTACTGTGAAAAAAAAAAGTTACGGAGGCAATCAGATTTGAACATGGGTTGTTCAGTTAGAAGTCGAGCGTCTTGCCGACTGAGCTAAATCGTCGGACAGAAAACGAAGTAGATGCAAACGATATTTAATGAACAACATTTGAATTAAACGACTACACTATAGATTTAAACAGTGTATGGGTTCAAATATATGTTGTTGAACCCCCAAAACAAACAAAGATACTTGCACGACTTATGACATGCTTTAATCACTTCCTATTTGTCAATTGGAAAACAGAATTCCCATTCATTGAGAATAATTCTATTTCTATGAAAGCAAGCAAGATGGCGGAAGCCAAATACTTGAGCAGCATTACTGCTTTCCTATCGTAATAATATGTCGAATGCTCCGTTTACTTTCATAGAAATGGAACATATTCTCAGTAAATGGGGATTGTGGTCCCTAATTGACAATGAAAAATTGATTAAGCCATGGCATAAGTCGTGGGAATAACTTTGTTTGTGTTTACGGTTCAGCAAGATTTTTTTTAATCCTCTATATTGTTTCAATCTAGTACTCTTTTCATCTGACGATTTAGCGAAGTTGGTAAGACGCACGACTTCTAACTGAGCAACCCATGTTCAAATCTCATTGCCTCCGTAACTTTTTTTCTTCCAGTACCGAAATCAACACCGTGTGTTGTGTTGATTTAACACACAAAAGTGGTAGTCACGATGGGATACCGCATTGTGTTGAATTAACACAGCTATTTTTTACTGTGTAACGTCCGCGAAGTTATTCATTATGCAGTGTCCTCCATTCTCCAGTCATCTCGTCCCTTTTAGGTCCCTTTTAATTACCTTCTTAATACCCTATTTTCAAACACTCGTAATTTACGTTGATCTACTAGGTTCGTACTCCAACTTTCGAAACCGTAAAGTATTACCGGAAGAATAACAGTTCTGTATATTTTCAATTTCACCTTTCTTGATATTATTCGCGAAGTTACGAGTTTCTGGATTGAATAGAAACATGCGTTACCCGATATTAAGCGACTTTATATTTCTTCCGTGACCTCGTTCGTTATGTTGCATATGCTACCAAGTATTTACATTTATCATATCGCACGCTTCTACTAAGACCTCGGTATTACGTTCTAGTGCGTCTGTACACTCCCTTATTAAACCTACAACATCCACGGAGACCAACAGTTGATTCAAGTTATTCAATGTTAGTCCCTTTTTGTTCTCTTTTATTTTTAGAATTGCATATTCTAATACAAAGTTAAACAATAATGATAAGAAGGCAAGGCATGACCTTGTTTCAAACCGTTGCGAATCTCGAAACTATCTGACATATTATTACCTATATGTACTCTGCTTATTAGGTAGGTGATACACATCCTTACTAGCTGAACCAGTTTTTTCAGAATTCTAACTAGTACCAGGGTATTGTACAACTTTTTCCCTTTGATAAAATCATATGCTTTCTTAAAATCAATGGTGAACGGAGACATTTTATTCCCATTTCTTTTCTAAGATTTGTCTCAATGCGAGAACCTAGTCCAAAGTGGATCTCTTTCTTCTAAATCCACATTGTTGATCACCAATTACTTCATCTACGTATACGCTTAGGCGAATTGAATTTTTATTTAAGGCATTTAGGCATGAAAAGCTCAGGCCAGGATAGGGGAAAGTATTCGGGGAAGGTGTCGACCAGGGCCTATGCAGAAGATGCCATCCCGGCATTTGCCTGGTGTGACTGAGGAAAAACCCTGGATTAAGCTCTGTCAGAATGTTCGGTCGCTGGAATCAAACCCACGACCTTCCGAATGCTAAGCCAAGGCCCTCCCTCAGCTACGGCGGCTAGGTACGCTTAGGCGAGTCAGCAGGATATTACTCTGTACTTTGTAACATTTTGGGAGAAAGGAGATTCTGCGATAATTATTACAGTCATATTTATTGCCTTTTTATAAACCGCAACTATTGAGGTTTGCCATTCCTTTGGAAGCTCCTTCCTCCATATCAATATGTGCAGTTCCTTGATTAGCGACGTTCCTCCCGTTTTAATTAATTCGGCTGGAATACTGTCTATTTCGGGTGATTTGAAGTTTTTCAATTTCTTTATCGATATTTCAACCTCGCTATCGCTTGCTCCGGGTATCCACGGTTCTGCTATACAGATTGTAAATTCCTCTGTGTTTTCTACTTTGTGTACATGAGGAAGTTTGTCGAAATAATTTTTCCACACATCGATAATTTTAGTAGGATCCGCCTGAAGATTTTTGCGTTCATTTCTAACCATTCCTAATCTCGGTTGGTAAACTTTCCTTCACGAGTGTGTCCCTTTGAACAGATATTGTATGTTATTTCTCGTGTCGTTTTCTTTATCTCCTACATCTTCTGCGTTAGATATTCTCGCTTTTTATTTCTGAGCCCACATGTGGAGTTAGTTTCGCGTTACTGTAGTGGTTAGTATTTGCTTCACTTTTATTACTTAGACATCTTCGCCTTGATTATTTCCATTCCTCATGACGCTTAAGGCATTCTTCATCAAACCAAGGCTTGTTTTTCTCCTGTTTCTTCTCGCCTAAAGGTTCCTTTGCTGCGCCCTTCACTGTATCACGAATTGTCGCCCATATCTTACACACATTAATGTTATCTTTATTACTACTAGAGTCGGCTAAGATTTCTAATCTATTTGAAAATCTGAGTGGGTAATCTGCCTATCAGGTTGGTAATAGAGTTGGTCGATTGTATTAAAAATTTAATTCATATCTGAAACTAAACAAAATAATGAACATTCCACTTCCAAGTTAACCTAAAAATGTCGAAAATTTCAGATCTAACTCGGTGTTTTATACTTGTATTTATTTTGAGTCATTTAAAATAATTCTTGATCCACTTAAATTTTATAAAATTTGGTATTATATGCACAATTCAATATGTGTTTAGCACAAGAGTTAAGACATAATTAAATAATTCGCACAGCCACAACGAGCGCAAAATACTGATCTAGCATTGAAAGTTTGGTCCATTTTGGATCAAAAAAGATAGACAAGCATGGTTAACTGCTTTGTCTTGTATCTTCTTCAGACTAATCAGCTCTCCAGTATCCTTATATACAACTTATTGTCTTATAAAACTATTCGTGAACTCAACGATAAGAACGATTATGTAAAATAGAACAGTGGCTTTAGTTATGCGATGAATAATGGAGATTGATAAAATTGATTTTTTATTTCCTATTATCAAATATCGCGAAATCTTTTTACTTTACTCTAATAATTAGTGTAACTATTTTGTTTTTTGTTCTATTTCTTGTATTTTACCCAAACATTGAAACACTAACTTTTATGTAAAGAAGACAAGACCGTAAGAAAGGAGTTTTAAACTGTGATGCTGGTAACCCTGTATCCACAAAAGTAAGGATTCAATCTATTAGCATTTGAACTACTACAACAACACCGCTTCCCAAAATTCTCTTCCATTTCCCGCTTTTTGAAGAACGTTCCCTCAGCAGTTCACAGAAAGATTCATGGATGCATTTTGTCTTTTGGCGCTTCGTACTCTAGTATTTACCCAGTATGTGGAATGTAGGAGGTCCTCTGTGGTGTTTCAGCTCCAAGGTTCCATATGTAAATCATGGATCTTCTTTCTATGCCCGCAATCTACCTCAGTCAATGTTCTTCTCGCTTTCAATCTAACACCGTCACCAGTGTTGCTAGGTTACTAATCGGATAAAATGGTAGCAATACATTTCTGTTCTTGTTCCAATTCTGTTTTGCAGGATGAGGATGTCATTTGCAAAACCTATGATTGGTTTATTTTTGACAACCATAATATATTTGTAAATGGACTTACCGGACACTCAATGCAATACTCAATCAATAGTGAAGAAGACTTTATATTCTCTAAATGACGTAATTGGAAACCTGACTTTACAGAAGAATGGTCTTTTATTCTGTGATCAACCAGTACTAATGGATAGCTTGAGCAAAATATGTATAAAATCTTAAATCATTTTAAAATATAGTCCATAGAGATGGCCGTATTCACCCAGGCTTCCACTTATATCCTCCATTTTCAATCTGGTAACACTATACCATTTTACTATATGAATCTCTGTGATATTGAATGGATTCTCTCCTTCTCGGATATTTACTTAATCTTCACCTTCATTTCCAATGTACAATGTGAAAAATTGTTGCTATAATTTTAGTTTCTACTACACGGGCTTCCGTATCTTGTTATCGAGACCATCACAAATTTATGCTGTAAATTTACCTGTTCTTGTTTAATTATGATTTTTGTAGATCTGATTTGCCAGTAGTTGACGGGAATTTTATAGAGAGCTTTCTGCACTTTATATAATTTTTAATTAGGTCCTTTTTGCTAGACCACTAGCATTTAAATTGCTTATTAATGCGTTAAACATACATATTATTTTGGAAAATTTACACAATGAACAAAACATATTTAATTTTCTATACAAATACCCTTTTAAGGTTCGAAACCCTGGGGAGGACGGGTTTTCCCCATCTAACAATCTGCCTATGTATTCTGATTCCCAGTAAAATCTTCCCGATTGAGGGGTTAAGATAATAGGATAAAAATAAATATTTTAAAGTCATATTAAAATCGAAGAATGGCCCAAATCAAACTTGTCTGAAGGCCCATAAATCGATTTACCAATTCACATTCGAACCTGTATCCAATACGTACAATATATTTAAGTAAAGTTTATGATTGAGGATTGCCACATAGAAATACTTTCCTGCGTATGAATTTCATAGTCAAGATATTAACGTGGTTTAATCGGGTAATATAGAATCCCCTCAAAATACCATGCATCAACTTCTAAAATAATTAGATGTATTGGGTAAAAGTTCGATTGGGATTTACAAAACTGGCGGCAGGTCTTGTATTATGGAGACGTCATTACCGTGTTATCTTTGCACGCCTCTACGACTAGCTCCGAAACAACTTCAAGTGATACATATTATATTTTAGCTACCTTATTTTTCCAATACTATCTCTCTCTCTACCTGTATCTTACTCTCTTCATGTATAGGGTAGACCGGGGCTATTTGAGTCAAGGTTCTATTTGGGTCAAACTTAAGAAACAAAATGTCACTGCGCATTTAATATGTGCACCAGTACGCTGAACCTGCCTTCAGTTGTGAGTTCGTTCGCAAAGGGAAGGATATGTGTGTCTTTGATTTTCTGCTTTTTTATCAGTTGCGACTATTCAGCAAGGTGAGTTGCAATACTTCATATTTTGCTCTGATGTAAAATATCGTCTGTATGATATAAGGTGCTGAACCTGTGTAAATGCATATATCTGTAAAATTATTACCGTATGCGTAAAACAGAACGTCCGCACCTTATAAACGCCATTTTTGGTGCTCTATTCTGTCTAGTGTGAAAGTAGTACGTTCCTACGTAAGCATGTGCGAAACGGAGCTATTTGAGCCAGGTGTAAACGTATGCAAATTTATTTAATTTATGGATTTTAATTTTGTATTTATGGTTTAGACTATATGATGCATGTATGTTAAACAAAACATTTCATTTTCTTTTTAGATGGTACAGACATACATATCAAAACATAAATACAACAAGTAAAATAATGAAGACACGGAAAAGGCCATCCAAATTGTAACAAAAGGTGATTTGAGTTTACATGGAGCTTCGCAGCTCTGCAACGTAAATTCAAAACTTTGCGAAGGAAAGTGCAGGTCGAAAGGTTGAGACTAACCTTGCATTGTTGCATTGCCTAAAGCGAAGACAGATGTTACAATAAATGTGAACAAATCTCCTATCGAATGAACGGAACGACTCTAATACAAATTATAGGTTAGGCTACTTATAAGAACTTGTTACATTTCTTCTTTAAATATACGTTAATTGAAAAAAGGGGAATCAAATTCTCAAGTAGGCGTATCAAATCATAGTATTTTGCGATATCATATTATAAAAGTACCTGTTGCTTTGCAATCACCAAACTGAGAAGTACATTTAAATGTCTCAATTAGCAGACACAAATGAAAGCATGTTGATAAGATTCTATATTTCAGTAATGCCATTGTTATTATACATATTGACGTTTTATACATATTGTCCTTATCGTTTTAAACAAATATAATAGAATTTGTTTCTTAATTGTTCAAAAACTAAGACCGAGCCGCCGTTGCTCAGTGGTATAGCGTTGGGGTAGGATTCGGGAGATCGTAGGTTCGTTCCCAGCGGTCGACCACTGGGGTTTCTCCAGAGTTTCTCCTCAGCCACACTAGGCAAATCCCGGGATGGCACCTTCAACATAGGCCCTGACCGACACCCTTCTCTGAATCCTGAATCCTTTCTCCTCTCCTATCCCAGCCTGAGCCTTAGATGCCTAAAAGCCATAAATCCAATTCAAAATTCGAAAATTACCTGAACGGTATGTCCCTCGTTCACTGAAGGTAAGAATATTTTGAATCCATTTCACAAGGAGTAGCTTCCCCAGTAGCTTATCATGTAAGAATAAGAATAAAGAATACTTTCCCTCTTTCTTTGTTATGTGCATTTTTCCTTCTTTAACACTTTGACCATCGCTGCACTGTTAAATTTGTATTTCTCAATAAGCCTAATATATCGCCTTAGAAAAACGCATATAAAGCGAAATCTATGTCATAGTTGAAAACACTTCACATTAACACCCATTACCGAAAATAAATGTTCGTTGAAATATAGTTTAAAATTCAATCTGTTTTCAAGGTGCATATGAGAACAAAAATTAGTTTGTGGCAATCAATTAGGTTCTAATGATTATTTTTTGACATTATATTAGTAAGAAACACATTAAACAGAATCTATACCGTAGTTGAAAATAACATATTGAATACACACTGTATTAACGTCTAATCAACGCAATGACGTCTTCGCTGAAATATGGTTTCAATATAAACGTTTTTTTTTTCCAAGCGCTAACGATTAATCAACGTTAAAAGCACGTATGTATGCTACTGGGGTTAGGTTGTATAACCTAATTTCAACCATATTAGATTAAATCATTCATCCTGTACTTTAGCACTTCGTAAATTTCCAGAAACTATTTAAGTTACCGTGGAAATCAGCCTGTGATCAGGCACATTAAAAAGGCGCGTGCTTGCAATCCTCCTAACCACGGTAATGCTTTCACGTTTACAATCCACTGCGAGACAATTCTTGCACTCTACCTCGGTTCGTTATCTTGCTTGCAATCAAAATCATATATATCCTAAGGCAAACTTCTAAGCAATTTCGCAGCAGAAAGATTTTTCTGGAAAATGTGATTAAATCCAAATATCTTATATTTGGATTTAAATACCAATACTGTATCTTCTATAAATACAAGTTCCATATACCATTGGAGACGATAGAACTCCACACCATTGCACTTTGTCCTTCACCCTTGACTCTGTCTTTACAGTCTTCTGAGAATCTCATTCTGGAAGTGATAGCAAGGCCAGGTTCCGAGAAGGACACCATTTACGAATAAAGGAAATAGAGAGAGAGAGAGAGAGAGAGAGAGAGAGAGAGAAAACAAAAAACGTTATCAGGTTACAAACATATTTGTATAAATACACAATGATTTCTGGGACAAAGTTCCATGGTGAAATGAGAACAAGTTGAACATATACCGTGCGAATAGCCGAATATTAATGTGCAGAAGGTGCAGCACAGATGATTTGATCAAATGGCGTGAGGTTGTATAATCTCTAATGGTGTTTTCAACTTGTATGTATAGAAGACACGCAAATCTTATAGAAAGTGCTGAGAAATTGGTCTTAAGAAATATGATTTTGATTGCCAAAAGGATAATGGGCCGAAGCAGAGTGGAGAAATTATTCTGCAGTGGATTCCAATGAAAACACCTCATACTTTGAAAACCTACCTCAGAGTTCTCATTTAAATTCCTTCGGTAATTGATGGAATGAACCAACAAACAAGGTCAAATAATATCAAATCAGAACCAGAACAGAACTGAAGGAAATCCTTATGGAAGAATGGGATAAATAGGTTCAGGACAGACTAAGAAATATGAAATATTTCAATATGAAAGAAACTTTCGAGAAAAAGGACTATTACAAGGTTTTGAATTACCTGAGTTGATAATATTATAATACTTTCTGGTTATAAAATTACGTGTCCTTTATAAATCCTCATAAATTACATTAAAATTTTATTTTCCAGCTAAAATTATTATTATTCGAGTGAAATAAATTTGTATTACAAGTTATTTTTCGTTACATTTAATATATACACAATTGTAGTAATATTTAGTGAAAAAATCGTTTGTTCCAATACAATGTCTGTCATTGTATATACATTTAATCATTTCGATTTTGTATTGTCTTTTGGTGTTTCTGCTCCTAATTTACAGACGCCTCTTTAACATATTCACAAGTGTTCGTTCCCTTGAAAGTGAAGAGTAACAAAGGTTAAAGCGCCACCATGTTTTCACTACAATATATCACCAAAATACTAGTCAATTTCTTTCTTTCTTTTATATTAACTTAGACTCTATTAGATTTTAAATTAGGTACTAGAGTTTATTAATACTATTCTATTATTCAACAAATGTGCCATACTCAATATATGCAATATTCAACCATTGTTTTCTATTTCTTATTTGTTTTCCAATGTCAAAGATATCCCTCTCGCCCTCAAAAGCTTGTTTTAACTGCATAATTAAGCTTCGAATGGAAATTTGAATCTAAATAAGCGGACAGAAGTGAACATACTTTGAACTCCTGTTATTACACGTTCATTTCATTTATTTCGGTGCCAAAAGTATGCATAAAATTTCAGAGCTACGAGCTTTTGAAGTTATGAGAAATATTTCATCGTCATTATTGGAATGTAATGGAATTTTTAATGACCGTGGTTGTAGGAGCATTTCAAATTCAGAACAGCACAGTGACATTTTACTTTTTTATGAAATCACCCTCTGCCGTTCAGTAATAAAAGTCAAATATATTGGGTATTTGTAAGGGGAATATACATATATAATCATTGCTACATTCTTTTTTCCAATACCTTACAACAGGCGACTGAAAAATATTTTTCCTCACAGTAATATTTTGTATAAACTATCTGTGCACCGCGAAACTTTTTTCTAAGAAACTATCTAGACCTAGAAGTTGTGATTATATTGTTCCTTTTAAAAAAAGCAATTGGAGGCATTGATGAATCCAATACTGCTCTCATGGAAGACGATGAGATACCTGGACGAGGGGACGGTGTGTATTTATTATCTTTGACTACTTGAGCTAGTAAAAGTTACCGACAGTTCCACTAATGTGTATTACAGTTCTGAACTTGATAGTTTTCGTGTACAAGATCCATTAAGAAGCTTGCCAAATTGATAAAATTAATATAATTGTTTATGCTGAGTGAAATTGTATTACTTGGGTTCCTGTTCAAACGCTTAGTACACTGCATTTTAACCTTCATGTAGTTGAATCATGCATAGTAACATCTTGAGCAATAAATATACCAGCTAATCACATGATTTGACTTCTTTAACGAACGTAAGCAACATAATCACACGTATTTAGCAATTACCACGAATGTTTGCATCCAGAATCTCTCCATCTATTTAGAATCTTCGGCAACACTTTAAATACTCCCCGGATCATTCAAAATAAAGATACGTATGTTAGGATGAGTTTTGTTTGTTTTGTTGAACTTACATTAGGTTTTCATTTATTAACTTTAATGGTTGGAATTGTTCGGAAAGGTCCGACATCATTCTTTGAATAAGAGTGATTCTTCATTGGGGTAGGATGTAAAAAAATATCCGAATCTTCATTCTACTTAATATGCTTATATATTTTTAATATGAGCATTAGAATGTCCTTCCTCATAAATCAGTTATATACTATCCCGCACATTGCTTATTCTCTTACTTATATTCTATAGATAAATATACCGTTTTACAATCTGACATTTCTGACATGAGACTACATAAAAAAACAGCAATCATCCAGAAGTAAAGTTATTCTTCCAAATTGAACTAGTTCTTGCCCATGCTCATGTCAAATGTATTTTTGGTCAGTACTGGATTCTAATAATTAATGGATATGTACCAGGTGTATGCATAAGTAGTTTCCGGTTTATCTAAGAGATGGGGCCAGCGAAGAGTACGCAGTGTATTTATTTGACACGTACGTCATTTTGTTCGTCTGACATTAAACTACAAACACACACAAGTTGAGTCCGCCAAACACTAGCGTCTTTGTTTTATCGTTCAGTGATCATGGCGAAGTTTGTGTCTGAAAAATAACATTTGCGGCACGCATTGCTTTTCTTATTTAATCAAAAGAAAAAGGCTGTTGAAAGTCATCGTGTGCTGGTAGAAATATATGGTGAACACGCTCCATCGATTAGAACATGTGAGATATGGTTTCGACAATTTAAAAGTGGTGATTTCAATGTGAAAGACAGTGCGCGCTCTGGTAGACCACAAAAGTGCGAAAACGAGCAATTGCAGGTGTTATTGGAGGATGACCCAACTCAAACTCAACAGCAATTGGCAAAAGCAATAAATGTGTGACAAGAAATAATCAGCAGACGTTTACGAGCAATGGGGAAGATCAATAAACTGGGTAAATGGGTCCCAAACGATTTGAATGAACGTCAAATGGAGAATCGCAAAGTCACTTGTGAAATGCTGCTTCAACGAAACGAAAGAAAATCCTTTTTGTATCGAATTGTGACAGGTGACGAAAAATGGATTTATTTTGAAAACTGGAAGCGGAAAAAATAGTGGCATTCACCTGGCGAAGCCGGTCCTTCGACATCAAGGCCAAATCGCTTCGGCAAGAATACCATGCTTTGTGTCTGGTGGGACCATAGTGGTATTGTGTATTATGAACTCTTGAAGCCCGGCGAAACCGTTAATGCACAACGCTATCGCCAATAAATGATTAATTTAAATCACGCATTGATCGAAAGACGACCGGAATGGGCCCGAAGACATGGCAAAGTGATTGTGTTACACGACAATGCGCCGTCTCACACAGCAAAACCAGTGAAAGACACCTTGAAATCGTTTGGATGAGACATCCTTCCGCATCCGCCGTACTCCCCAGACCTGGCGCCATCTGACTATCACCTCTTCGCATCAATGGGGCACGCGCTCGCAGAGCATCACTTCAGCAATTTCGAGGACGTTGGAAAATGGCTCGACGAATCGTTTGCCGCAAAAGACAAGCATTTTTTCTGGCATGGTATGCATCAATTACCTGAAAGATGGGCGAAATGTGTAGAAGCCTATGGCCAATATTTTGAACAAAGCAAAATTAATTTCCCTTGAAAATTAAGTGTTTTCTTTACCACAAAAACCGGCACAAGCTTATGCATACACCTGGTATTAGTATGCGTTTTTAGTTACACTTGATCCATTGTCTTTATAACATATCTACTACGGTTGCAAATTTGCTTCTTTTCTCTTGAGGTACAGTTTAATTTTTTCCACTTGTCTGTGACTGGCTTCGAACGTGAAATCTCGTGGTTTTCAGCCTGTTGCTTTAATCAATATTCTACGGGGTATTCTTTGAAGAAAAAAAAACACATCAATTTTGCACTTCTTGCATTATGAATTATCAACTTATATCTAATGTAATGACATAGACATGTTATCCACGCAGAATGACTTTTAAACACGAAGCGTGTAGAAGCATTACGTAATACATGTTAGTGTTACATTATATAGACATTTTTAAAAATAATCATGACATACCAGGTGTGTAAATATGAAACCGGAATTTGTGCACAGCTGTCACTGTGATTACCGTAAAACTGCGTCCTTGGCGCCACTTGCTTGTTTTGACTGCTGATAACGATGGCGCAATTTGTACCTACAAACTACGAAGTGGGGACAGCATTGATTTTTTGTTACCATTTGAAGAAAACTGCTGCAGTGATCATGCTCTTGGTGAGTCACAGTGCTATGCATGGTTTACAAAATTTAAAATTGGCGATTTTGACGTGAAAAACGAAGAACGTGGAAGACACCGAAAAAGTTTGCCGACAGCGAATTGGAAGCTTTGTTGGATGAGGATGACGCTCAAACGCAACAACAACTCGCGGATCAATTAAATGTGACACGAGAAGCAGTTTCCATACGTTTAAAAGCCATGGACAAGATTCCGATGGTGGGAAAATGGGTTTCACATGCATTGTCTGAACGACAGCAGGAAATAAAAAAACTACTTGCAAAATTCTGCTCGCCAGGTACAAATGGAAATAATTTCTCCATCGAATTGTGACTGGTGACGAAACGTGGATTTATTTCGAGAATCCTAAGCGTAAAAGATCATGGGTAACTCCAGGAGAACCGACGACATTGACTGCAAGACCAAATCGCTATGGACGGAAGACAATGCTTTGTGTTTGGTGGGATCAGAAGGGAGTGATCTATTATGAACTGCTGAAACCTGGCGAAACCGTTAATAGCCAACGTTACCGACAACAAATGATCGATTTGCATCAAGCTTTGCGTGAAAAACGACCGGAATATGACCAAAGACAACATAAAGTGATTGTGCTTCACGATAATGCACCCTCCGACTCAGCAAAACAGGTCAAGGAAACCATTGCGATGTTTGGCTGGGAAATCCTTCCGCATGCGGATTACTCACCACACTTGGAGCCTTCCGATTTTCACTTATTTACATCCATGGGACACGCACTTGCTGACCAGCGCTTCACATGTTATGAAAATTTACGAAAATGGCTTGATGACTGGTTTGCACCACAAGAGGCACAGTTTTTTTGGTCTGGCACCCACACATTGCTGGAACGATGGCAGAAACGTATCGCTAGCGATGGCCAATACTTCGAATGAAATAGTTCTTAGCATTGTAATCCAATCACTGTGTCTTTTCTGTATATAAATTCCGGGTTTATATTTACGCATCTGGTAATAGCAGTTGGGAATTTTAATTTAATTTGAATTTAACTTTTTAAGGTTTTCAGTCAACTTAAGCTCAGGTCGAGTACCAGTTGGGAAGTGCAACTACAGCAAAATTCTTATTTATATTCTAGGTATACTGGTATTTCCCTAGATCCAGTATGTAAGCAAAATATCGCGACTGTAATGTTGCCACATGGAACTTAATTCTTCTCTTGTGTGCGTAAAATATTTCACATTTGTTACTAAACTAAATATAATTAAGGCTACTGGAAAGTACTCACAAGAGGAACAGGGGGCACGACTACTGACAACTGCTATATTGCTCAAAAGTCTATAAGATATCATTATCCAGCCTTTGAGGTGGGAAGAAAAAAGCATATGGTCATTTGAGGTTTTCCCGACAGTTGGGAAGCTCCGACATTTCTAAGCTTGCAAAACTGTAGATTGTTGTTTGAACAATTTGGAGTTTAAGGATTCATCGTGGAACAATTGAATTGAATTTGATGTTATGGCCTTTAGTCATCTACGGCTCAGGCCGGGATAGGGGAGGTAAAAGGATTCCGGAAGGTGTCGGCCAGGGCCTAAGTTGAAGGTAGCATCCCGTCATTTGTCTGGTGGGACTGACGAAAACATGGAAAACCTCAGTCTAGATGATTGGCCACCTGGGATTGAACCAACGACCTCTAGAATGCTGCGCCAACCCTATACCACTGAGCTATGGCGGCTCGGTTTTCGTCGTACATCTGAGGCTTAAGTTCCGTCGTGAGGATTAGGTTAAGCAAGATCAAGGATGATGTCCGACCCATCGTGATGTTGAGGTTGAGTGAAGTCGAGCAAGTTCCATCGTTAGTTGAGGTCCATTATATTATGCATATTGTGCAAACTTTGGTGTAATTTAATGGATACATGTACATTTGTATAAATAGAATTTAGCATTGATTGGTAACACTGACAACTTGGGTGATTGGAAACCGGGACACTCACAGCATTTTCTGCAGTGTCTAATAATGTTTATACTAAGTTTGTAGTTGATATGTTCAACGACGTGGAAGCAATATTAAAAATAATAATTTTAAAAATCGGTTGGCAGCACTCACAACACGGGCTAATACATTACTTAAAGTATTTCTACCTTTTGTGGAGAGCTTGTTTTTGCTGTTGTTTATACTGGTGAGTGAAGTGAGTTTGAGACTTTGAGAGGCTGTGATAACATAGACCCCACAAACTGATATGCTTATCCTTTCCCTTTGGTTGATTGATAGTATAATAATCTGAAGTAGAATAACACGTAAAAGAATTAGCTACTACGTCTAACTCACCAATAATCTCATGGGTTGATTCTTTGATTGAACAACTAATTCCGAAATTAAGGCTTTCCCTTCCCTTCTCAGGTGGTCAAATTTAATTGCACAAACGAAATAGAAACACAGAATATACTCCACAGAGGAAGGACCTGTCGCTGCAGAATCCATAATTATTACTCTCTCTTAGGAATATAGGTACTAAGCTGCAGAATATACGTACGCAAATGCACTGATTAAGCTTTGAATATAAACCACTATATTGTGCCATAAAATAAGGAATGTTACATCGATCATATAAAAATTATCAGGAACACACAATTCCTTTACAATGACGTCATTTACCTTTACAGCGTTGAACCAAGCAACTCGCTTGTAACACAACTTCTCTCGTGACTGCTTTTTTTTCTTTTCTCAGTAAAGGTACAATATGTAAGCAATTATTTCGTACAAACTAAATCGTAATAATAATAACAATAATGAACTCCCACAGATAATGAAATAAGACCACTCTCTTACCAACTAACAAATTCCCATTAAGTCTGGAAAAATCACTTTTGTAGATTAAGAACGTATTGCCTCCAAGGATGACTCCATAGGGAGAGCAATCATTCCTTGGGATTATGCAATGAAAAACGTCAATCAAACTCAATTGATATCGATGAACCCTAAACCATGTGGTTATGAAGAACACAAAATGGCGGCTAGAATCCGGATCGCCACGTAGTCGCGAAGAAGGTTCACTTTCTATCACGCCGGTCACCTTACAATTCGATCGATTGGAAATTCTCAACTGAAAGAACACGTATATTCTGGAAAACGTAGAATGCAAAGTTAAAATTCCTATATCTGATATCCAGGAAACATAACCATTCAACAATCTTAACCACCTCGTTGTTTCAAAATGAATCACATGCAAAAATGACTTACTACACAAGAAATGACACGAATTCCTCATGTTCTTCCCTACACTGACAAAAACTATAAATACAAGCTTACTGAAGTAACTATCAATATAATTAATACATCTCGCAACGAAAAATACAAAATAGAAATACACGATGAACCAAAAATTCACGTAAATGAAATATAAATCAAACAATGATTCGAAAACAGTCTCGTAGATGCTCCCAATTCTAATCAAATTTTCGACGCTCAAATCCTTTCTTCGGATTCAGGAAGTTTAACACATATAAAGTAAATTACAAACTCACCGTAGTAGAAGTAGCAATCGATCTCGAAATTCAGAAACAATATCACGTTTGCAAATGTAATACGATGAGTGCAAATATCGCATGGTTGATTGCACGATTGCTATGCAGGACGCTTACGCGCATGAGGCTATCTACAATACATGTAGACCAACTGTCTTAATGTTTGAATTTGTCGAGTAACACTTAACTAACCTTTCCTTTATCTCGTACATCAAGCCCAGTTATAGGGGCCACATGGCCGACTCGACGTATGAAAGAGTTTAATTCTGATAGCTGCCGTGAAGCAGAGCCACTATACCAAGCAGTATACCACTTCGTTCTTCCCAGCTATCACTTTTACATAAACTTGCCATACCAAACCAAAAATAATCAAAAATCAACAGAGAATATTTCACTGGGAAACGTAACTCAAAATGTACGTTACAGCCTCAGATCTTAATTCACGTGTATGCAAAATTTGATGTAAATCAATGGGCACGCGTAAATTTGTATAAAAGCATCCATTTTTACATGCATTCTTATTATAAGTCAGCAACGTTAGAGCAGAGATGCTACGAGACAAGGGCACGAGCAATATATTTCGTTTATGCTGGACAATGTTTATGCCCAGTTTAGTATCAATTAGTCCAACGATGTGAAAGCAAATCGAAAGATTGTTTTTTAAAAATCTTGGCAGCACAGACTGAACTGTGGCGCAATTGAAACGGCCTCGAAACTTCGTTCCATGGTATTTATTTTCAGTCAGTTTTGTTTTATTCATATCAACCTTCAAAGGAATGATTTTTACTGTGTTGTTCACTAGATCGCTAATACTCTTTGACATTCGCCTATTATTTTTTCGTGCAAAGGTATTTATTATCGCTTTCTTTTGTTTTATTTACTCTGGTGTAAGATTTCTTTCTCCTCGAACTACTTTTGTAGCACCTTTCGTCAGATTTTCTTATGTCGTAAACAGTGTCATCCGTTGTCATTGGATGAGAATCAATGATTCATCTTAATTATGTGGTCCTTTCTTATTGGCATACTCTTCCCGCCAGAGTAAAGCTTTGCTCCTGAATATTTATTAAATCTATGAAATCTTATTGAATATTTAGATTTTTTCACATTTCGAACTTTTGGCAACTTGATCTTTTCGTTTGTGCACGGAAATGTGAGAATTGGGATCTTTCTTGCCTAGAGTCATGATCTGCCAGCAATGTTTGTTTGGATGCTGCATTTCGTTTATCACCGGTGGTGATGAGGATATGTGTCCTTCTTGGATGAGACATCAACATGAAGATGTTTTAAATAAGCCACGGTGGCTCAGGTGGTAGAGCTCTCACCTCTGGTCGTCGGATCGATCCCGGCTCATGGCATGTGAGCTGTGTGGTGGACAGACACCGTCTGCGTGGGTTTTCTCGGAGTGCTCCCCTTTCCTCCCACTTTCTTCATTCCACCAATTCATCCCATCATGATCCATACGGCCTGAGCCATAGTTGCCTAAAAACCTTATGCTACTACAAAATCCCTTAGAAATGATTGACGTCTGTCTTCCCTAATGAATGATTGTATCAATACTGTCCGCGACATGAACTGGGATCTAACTGAAGACCTGAAGCACTAGAGATGAGCGTTCTACCACCAAGCCACCGCGGCCCGAAACATCTGGATGAAATGTTCTTATGTAAATATTGAAGTTTGTAGCTTGAGATGTTATTTGAGTTAAGTCAACCATAATTTGGGGCAAATTTTGATGAAAATTTCACTTACTTATTGGAATATATCAATTGCTTAGAGTTATTTTACAAAGTTGGTTGACAATTTGTCTATTGTGTAAGATAATGAAATATAAACTAGAAGTTCCAAGGCCCTGTTCTTGTGGCTCTTAGTTTGATGGTGCATGTCCAGTACATAGGATTTAAGCCCAATGTTGTTATTTCTCAATTAAAATATATCCCCGAATTAATTAACTAGATGTTGTCAACACCGTGTAACCGTTTATTTTGGAGTTTTGTTTTATATTTATAAAGGGTAGTACATGTGATTTAAATGTGTATAATATTAATATCCAATGGAGCAAAATAACTTGATTTTTTTTAAGTAACGCGTGGTTAAGAGAGTTGGGTCATAAATCCAAAGCAAGAAAACATATTGTGATTGTTGTTCTGTTATCTGATTTAATGTATTTAGGTTTATTGTAAGATCAAATATCTCTATTCATATTGCAGTGTTTCTTTTAGGTGTATAAGGGTTTCAAACGATATCACCATAGCCGTTATAACCGCTTAACTGCGGAGTATCTAGGAGCGTAGGATCGAATCCAGAATCTCTACCACCTAAGCCTTAATACAATATGCGGCATAACAAACAGTACTGAAATGTGCGCATGTTTGACGCGCATGCGCGTTGTGGGAATAGTTAGTGACGCCTTCTGTGGTCCTTAGTTGTGTTACGAGTAGCGCAGAGTGCAGTTAGCGTGACGATAATGATCCTAACAACATAGGGAAAGGTGTTTATCGTGGAGCACTATCTCTGGTCATACGGAATGACACGTGAAAATGGGTGGACCTTTATTACTGACCCATTCTTGCGGGATTTAAACCGTTTTTGTCGCGCCAGAAACCTACCAGAGTAGCGACAGTGGTTGCAGCAAGACGGAGCTATAGCCCACACTAAGAGGGGTTCACTTGCCCTTCTGCAACAACACTTTAAAGTTTACTTAATTTCCCGTCGAAAGGCATTCCCGTATCCTTTCTACTCCCCGGATCTCACGGTCCCCAATGGATACATATGAAAGAATCCGTTTTCCGATCGGATGACTTGCCTAGAAGTGTTCCCTAATTACGGGAGAAGATACAGGCCTTTTTTTGTCTCGTTGCAACAAGCTGTTGTCATTTCAGTACTGTTTGCTTTGCTGCATACTGTATTACACGTCGACCTACCGCACCCTAGATATATTTGAGCAAAGAAAGTCTGGAGAGCTAGTTAGTTCACGTATCTTGATGGCCAAACCATATTGCAGTTTACAAGACGGACATCCAGAAGACGAACTTTAAACGTACAGTCTCATCTGTATTTCATGAGATTGGCATCCAGCTTTGTTAGAAAGATGGCGAAGCTGTGAAAAGTATTTCTTATTTCTTACAAATGTCACAGAGGTTCAATATTGTTTATTTATTCAAAGGAATTGAAATTAGTAGAAAGATTTTCGTAAAGTACTTATAATTAGTGTTCAGATAGTTATGGAATTCGCAATGCAAATGCATATTTCAACGATTTTTTGGACAATGCATGTTACATATGCAAATACATATATGAACGATTTATCAATATATAAGCACCTTCCATATTTAAGAGCCAAGCCACTAAAAACATCAAAATAATACATGGTGTGAGGAATGCGCTAAGCATCATTGAAGATTCTGTATACCTAAAGACAGGGCATAGGAAAGGAGAGGTTCCAGGGGGCCAGCCTCCGGCCGAAATTCCGATTTATATGTAACATTAGTATACATTAAGGCGTGATTATGTTCATTTTGTGTATATACCATGGCTGGACCCCAGAAATAAATTGGTGGACCCCCTTCCAAAACAAAATTCTATTAGTTCTATTACCTAGAGAAGCTAAATGTAATGTTGAACAAAAGCAGCTTTTACACTACTACAGTGAAAGTTTGTGAATCTCTATATAGACATACATCTGTAGACTGTTCGGGACGGGCGTAAGCCATAGTGCTGTTACCGCCCATACAATTAATTTTATCTTATCTGTAGACTGTTCGTTGATAACCTTGATGTTGTCGTAATCCAGTGCAATCTTGATGTGTAAGTTGTGTCGTCCTTTCATTAAAAAAACAACTGTAATTGAAATAAGTGTTACCCTACGCAAGTGTATAGGAGAGTGAAGTATTAAAACTACAATTTTGTTTATGGAGAAACACATTGGAATACAGGACATTAAATCTTGTAAGTTATCTGTCGGATTGAACATTGCGTCGTCAATTTTGTTTTGTAGCACGCGATTGATAAATAGAAGCCTGCACATTTTACTGGAATTAGTGAAGCCGTGTCGTAACACGGGACGAATCATCTCAGATTTGAAGTTACCTGTATTTGATCCCATGTGAGGGTATGTAGTATTTTGACAAGTGGAAAGAAGACAGTACAGTCCGATTCATAAAAAGGGACTGATAATAAAATTTTCACTCTCAACGACTATACTGAAGTAAGAACCTTCCATCGGCTATTTTCTGTTCTGTTCTTGCCTTTCTTAAAGTGGAAGTAGTCAGAATTATTTCAAAAAGTATGTTTATATATTATGAAAATCATAAACGTGTTAAAAGTTTAAAAAAATAAAAACAATATTTAAAGCCTTTAAGTATCTCAGACTCAGGCCGGAATAGGGGAGGGGACAGGATTCAAGAAGGTGTTGGCCAGGGCCTATGTTAAAGGAACCATCCCGTCAATTGCCTGGTGTGATTGAGGAAAAACCCTGGAAAATCCTCAGTCTGAAGAATCAATCGCTCGAATCGAACCCACGACATCTCGAATGCTATGCCAACGCTTTACCACTGAGCTACCGTGATTCGGTCATAAACTTGTTCTTTATACATTTTTTTTAACGAAACGTAAAAGGTCTACATTTACTTAGGCGAAAACGTAAAAAGTTATTTTATGGTATATTAAATTTCTTGGAATTAACTGTCTTCACTGCTATTTGTAATTAATTTCAGAAAGTGTTTAACATTCTTTCCCCTTGTATTAATATTTGCGATATTAAAATTGTACTGTACCGAATCTTCTGTTCCTATGGATCTACATGGAAGCGGCGGCGCAAGATCATACAATGTTCAAGTTTTCCTCAATCACATCAGACGAAAGGTTGAATCTGATCTTGAATTAAACTATGACTGCAGGACAAGGGAATAAATATATGTGTTACGCGCAGTGTTCGATTTGTTATAAATTACGAAGAGGGGGGATCCTGGTGTCCCACAAGGCAGTATTTTAGGACCGCTTCTTTTCTCTCTGTATATAAACGACCTGCCTAAAAATATTCTAGCCAGCAAATATCACTTATATGCTGATGACGTTCAATGCTATATCTCGTCCGACCCATCGAGCATAGTTAGTTCACTCCAGTACTTAAACTCAGATATTAGAAACATCTGTTCTTGGGCACGTGAAAATGGATTAGTAGTTAACCCATTGAAATCAAAATTCATTATGATCGGATCATGGAAGATACTTTCCTCCCTTAACACCGTAAACATCACTAGCCTCGATGTAAATGGCGTTATAGTTCCCTTAAGTGAAAGCGTAAACGACCTTGGTCTATACATAAACAAACACTTAACCTGCACAGAACATGTAAACAACGTTTGCAGAAAACCGTATGGCACATTATATTCTCTTCGCTGCTTAAAAATTTTTCTCCCCGAATCCATCAAAGCCACTTTAGTGCAATCCCTTGTAATATCACAAGTGGATTACTGTGATGCTGCTTATATGGACCTTACTGAGGACCTAGCAAAACGCTTATAACGCATCCAGAATGCCTGTGTCCGCTTCGTCTTTAACGCAAAGTACTACGACCATTTATCAAACTATTATAATAAATTGGGCTGGTTTGATCTTCGCACGAGACGCCGTCAACATGCTCTAAATTTACTTTATAAATTAGTCATAACGGAAAAACGGTCATACTTGTCATCCAGGTTCAAATTTCTCAGTGACACTCATTCTTTAAACACCCGCTCTAAAATGAACACGGTACTCTCACTGCCAAATCATAAATCAAAGTACTATTCAAAATCTTTCACTGTGTATACTACTAGAGCTTGGAACGAAATCCCTGCACACATCAGGGACTCAGGTTCTCTATTATCATTTAGACGAAAACTTAATTGCTTTTTATCCCAGTCACAATTTTCTCTGACTCACTAGACACACGAGTGTACAGATCAACACGAAACTATATTATATATCATCATTATTTTTATTATTATTATTATTTACTCTCTAGTTAATATTTTTCTCTCTTTTAGTAATCACATTATGATCGTAATATTATATATTTCTTCACTTTTAATTGTAGTTGATATAGTATGAATTTTAGTGTCCATTTTTTGTTTGTTTTGTAGTGTTTAATAATACATTTTGTAGTGTTTAATTCATGTAGAATGTTTATATGGTTGAGTGGAAAAAAAGGTTATGCCTTAACTCAAAATAAGAATAAATGAAATGAAGTGGTTGCTGGTAAGTTTCAACATACTACATATTTGAGTAAAAATACAAAGCTTTTATGCCTGGTTGGGATGATATTCGGGATCAACAACGAAATCCTCAGGGAGAGACCAGTGAAAATCCACGGCATCCTCCCCGACAAATCGAACATTGGATACGCGTACACACAAGTATATCCCTGAATTTGAATTGAATAAGAGCATTACCAGGATCTTCCCTGCATAATCTAACTACTTGATACGGTACCCTTCAACTTAAGGATAAAAAGGAAAAAAAGTGAATAAAATTCAAATAAATATTTTAATGAAATACTTTATTGAGAAAATATATAACTGTTATAGTTATTATACCAAACACAATTTGTTGTGAAGTTTACCCGCGTTTTCACTTTCTCACCCTCCAATGAAAGTTGGGGTAGGGAGGGGTGTTTTAGCTGGGACCCCAACTCTCGAAATATCGTCAAATATGTTTGTATCTTTGGTATATAAAAATGATTTTCTTATGTGCACATTGATGCCAAGTTTCGACTTTAGTGTCAAGTAAACATTACTTGATATTGTGGTGGAGAACCCTCCGAATTCTAACAAGCTCATTCGACGCCTTACACATTGTCTTTATCTTACTACTCTATGAATCGTTGTGGGTTGAGGCTTAACGACTAATGGTGTTTGGTATAGTATATAACAAATAAGAAACGATAATATTGTAAAATTTTTAAGTTGATCACACATTTCATATCACAATAGTACTTGTGTAATTATGTTGAACAGTTACAACTGAAACATATAATCGCATGTTCCGAGTTATATTGTTGCCTTGGCAAGGATTTTTTTAAATGACAAAGGCATAGATCAAGAAATAACAAAGTATACTTTCCTGAAAAATGTTAAAATTTACGACTATTTCTGTATGTTTGTTGCATAATTTATTTCTGTTTGAAAAATACAATTTGTCAGTATCCCCTATTCACGTTAGGATTTAACGGTGTAGATCAGAGGTTCCCAAACTGGGGTCCTCTGACCCCTGAGGGTCCGTGGTAATGTTTCAGGGGGTTCGAAAACATTTCTAACAAAAAAATAGAATATACGGTGATTTTCTCAAATGTTTATGTTCAAGCAATCAAAAATTAGACATTTTTAAAAAATAGTTTTTTTAACATTTCACTTTTAATGATTAGTTAACAATATATTCAATGTGTACGTCATTTCGTTATTTCAATTGGCTATGGCTGTTTAAGGAAAGTTTCAATGTATATTTCTTAATAGCGCACAGTTTTTTATGACCCGATGGTGTCCGCTATTCGGAAATTTTCCTGTACAAACAGACAATGTAAATAAATACTTGCAGTAAATATTTAGCCTCCTCACTCATACATAACACGCATAAGTTAAAATAAAAGGGAGGGTAAAAAGGGGAAATTTAGGCAGTATGAAAACGGAATGAGAAGCATGTGTAAGAAGTTCGTAAAGCATTCGCTAGATTACACTAGTTCCGCAAACATAAGCGCTAACTGTGGATGTATAGTGGTACCATTAAAACAATCGCGCTCCGCTTTTTATTTGTCCGTGAGAACGATTCCACTCTTTTTATTAGATCACTTTCCGGTCTTGATGTTGTTTATCTCTGGCCGTAGCTCGCACACAGCCAATTACGCATGTATAGCTACTGTACATGCATTGTTGGATTAAGTTCAGTTCTGTAAAGCGTCCTTCAGAGATTCAAAATATTCCAGGTCTTAGTGATATCAGAAACTTAGGTTCTTCAGAGACTAAAAAGTTTGGAAACCCAATGGAGGTAAGAAGATATCAAAATATATTCTGATACTTACATAAACCTCAGGTTTATTTCCATTCAAAAAGGAGAATTATTGTGTCCGCAGTGTGTTATTTGCTATCAATGAAAGCATGAAACCAGCAAAGCTCTCTCAACATCTCGATATGCGCAACACCTGGCAAAACAATATAACACTTTTTCGAAACACCTCGCTATAATAAACGGAAGTTTTTTAACACTCGTGTTGTTCACGCACTTATTACGCATGTATTCAAAAATAAATGTTTCACTTTCGTGGGTGACGTCTCAATTATCCACAATATCCGCTGACGAAATTCACTATCACTCATTCACTACTTACCTGGTTCTCACCGCTACACTACATTTACTTCAAATAAATATTTTTTTTTATATCCAGCAGACATCCATGATTTTGTGTGTTCGTCACCATAGGTTTATTATTTCTGCACTTGAAGAAAATGCCATGATCGTCTCGAACGGCAAATACGTAACGCCTGCAATACTTTGCTTATATCGCGTTGATTAATACCATTGTGGCACACTCGACGACAGAGATGCTTATGGCCATCTTCCCTCCTAATTCATTGTTCCTCAGGCTCGGTGTGTGATTACCATATCGTAAGTTTCTGTTAAGTTACGAATCAAACGCAAAACTATACAATACATTTCTTACAGCGCTCCAGCTAATGGCAATTACTGCAAAATCCTCGAAACGAACAGCGTCTATGTCAGTGTAACAACAACTCGACAGCAGGGAGAAAATAAAAAGTAAAGCTGCAAAATAGAAATTCTTGCTCCTTAACGATTTTCAATTTCTCACTCTTTTTGTTTTTCTCTTCTTCTCTGATTCGTATGGGCAGTGTTTCCAACTATTCTTCTTAATCACTAAGTTAAGCACTATCTTTCATATTTCACCAAAAAAGAAGAAATGGGACAGTTATACATCTACCATCACATACCACATCAGAAGAATCGTTTCAGATTGTGAACAAGTTCATGTTTGGCAATGGTATTAATTGGAATAAATGTGTGGGTGTTAGCAGTGATTGAGAAAGATCAATGTGTGGAAGGAAAGTGGGCTGGTTACTATTCTAAAACTGTAGCAATCTTTTCAGTGTGGGTTCATTGCTGTATCCACAGATAGGTACGAGTAGCAAAGCAGCGGCAATCAGAACTCAAGAGTTGCCTTGACGAGTAAATTCGGTTTGTGAATTTTATTAAATCACGCCTTTTTGAATTCTCAGTTATATCTGTGAAGAAGTGGAGAGTGGCCACAAGTGAGTTAATGCACTGTGAAGTAAGGTGGCTTTCCCGAGGAAGGCTATTCAGTAGATTAGTTGAACTGAGGGATAAAGTGAAGATCTTTTTGTTTGATTCCAACTTCGAACTTCGACAGGTTCCATGACTTTAACTGGATGTTTAAGTTGTTATACTTTGCTGATATCTTCAACGATCTGAATGAATTCAATTTAAGCATTTAGCATCACTATTTTTCAGGTTCGAGATAAAAGAAGGGGAATGATAAAAAAATGAATCTTAAGAGCAAGAGATTAAATTTGAAGTCTTCTAGCAATTCCCTTTCATGGCAGAGTTCGTTTAGATGTCAGAAAAAAATGTTCCAAAGGAGTTCCTCAATTGTGTTTGCAACTAAGGGAATATTTCCGGGGGACAAGTCACAGTGATATGTGGATAAGAAATCCATTTGTTGGTCCATCAACCAACTTATCTCTTATACCACAAGATTATTCTTCAACTGACAGTTCATTAGATTTCGGCTTTCACAATTACAGTTTTCTGACTTTTAGTTATATGTCATACCTGACAATCCTGTGCTCTCAAGAAATTCTTTGAAGTACTTAACTCTGTTTTCCACTACTTATTTATATGAAACTGCATTCTCCTACCTCACGTATTTGAAATCAAAGTTTGAAAGAAATAAACTTGAAGTTGAGAATGACTTAATATTGAAGTTAACAGATATTGCAGAGCTAATTGTTCAAAATCAGTTTCATTGTTCACATTAAACTAAGTTTGGTGTTATCGATATAACAATTTTGACGAATTTGTACCATATTTACTGTCTGCTTTATTTCAAAACTGAAATGGGGTCCGTGAAATTATAATTTTGTTCTCAAGGGGTCTGCGGACTGGAAAGTATATGGTCGTGTCGTGGAGGTACTGTGGGCACCGTGGGTATCAGTGTTGCAAACAAATTGCTAAAATTTAATATTCATAATTGCTGAACGTATCTACACCAAACTTGACATTTAGGTAGACTACTAGAACAGATACTATCTACACTTCAGTAGTATTGGAAAACAATTTTAAGAACGGTACCAGCTGTGAGTGATGTCAACGTATTTTATTGATCATGTACCAATGGGCGGATATAACAGCAAGTTGTTAATACCTTCCTAACTTAGGTTTTCTGGGATTGTCCTCAGTTTCAGGACACAATTATCGTGTGTTACCTTAAGTAACACCTTTGATGCTACCTTCCTACTTCGTACCCCAAATTGTGCTCGTCGAGGGCTAGCACTATCATCAGTAATGAGATGAGATTAGCTCCTATCATCCTGAAGGGTTCATACAATGTAAAGTATATAAATTAGTTATTTGACACTTAGCAATACACAAAATAACGCCAATGTATTTAAAGAGAATAGATAGTATCACATGTTTTCACCAATATGGAAGGAAAACTACGAATCAGAATTAATCTATAATCATTGTCCGTAAATATAAAATATGTTTACCGATGCAATTTGTCAATGTTGGAAACTAGCGAGTTGATACATGTGAAAGTAACATACATGGAAACATAGAGAAATGAAAGTGAGCGGCCGTAGCTCAGTTGGTAGAGCGTTGGTTCAACAATCAGAAGTGCCTGGAAATGATCCCAGTGGCCGCCTACAGTGACTGAGTTTTCTCCAGGGTTTTTATCGGTCACACCATGCAATTCTGATATCTCCCAAAATGAATTTCGTTGCCTCGGAAGATTAAACTGGTAACCTAACCTACTTGTACATAACCAGAAATATACATGCGTCTTACGTGTATCAAGAGACAAAAAGTATTAAAAAAAAGTTAATATAGTAGTGCTAACAGGTCAAACATTTGCATTAAATATGAATCAGTATTCAGGACCACAGAACACACGGGCCGCCAAATGCACGGCAGCAAAACGCATGCCACCATGAGAACCAAACAGTTAATTTGAATTTGCTTAAACTAACAAAATCATTGTTAGTATAATATCTGCGTTATTGTAATATTATTTGAATCGTTAAACTAGGAAAGATCGCATCGGGTGTTCTGCCAGAATTTTCAGTTTAGGGGTATTTAGCCGAAGTAAGAGGACGTAAGTAGAGTTTCGCAGGGTTTATATCGATTTCTAAACGTAAAAGTCTTTAAGTTGGTGTGTGTTCTCTACGATTGATAGGAGGAAACCTCCATTAACGAATATCTGGAAGAATCCCTGGATCCCATATAGATAATGAACGCCCGACACAATGTATATCTTATGCTAAGAAGTGGTTTTATTAACACGATGTTGAATCCGTCTTTCTATTTATACTCTTGTCCATTCAGTTGAACATTTCTTAGTATGAAGGCATGGAAAGTGTTTGTTTTATTATGTCTTATAGATAGGTTCTATCTTCGTTCTAGATTAGAGCATATGCTTGAAATAGCGAAACAAATTTATTCTGGTTACGAAAGGAATACTATTTATGTCTGTGTCAGCCTTCAACATATAAGCCCCAAAAATTAAAGTTAGGACAGTTCGTAGAAAATACATATTTCTTTGGAATCGTCGTACAATGTGATTTACGACGACACTGGATTTTTTTAACCTGCATCTCACTATTTCAACTTGGTATTTGAATTTGAATTTATTAAAAACCTTTAGGAAACTTCGGTTGAGGAAAAATACTTCCACTTTGGAACAAAAGTGGTTTGAGCTCATGTAAGCTATAGGTCTCATTAGCGATATATTCCCATTCAGTAGTTAAATTTAGCATACTACGTAAATTCCCGTAGTACTTAAATTCAATTTTAATGTATCATCGTAAAACCTCATGTAGGATGCACGAGTTTTATTTATAACTATTACATTCAAGTTACTACTGAATTTAGTGAAAGTAAAAAATATATGTAAGTTCTTTGACAGGAATTACACCGACTCTAAAAACCAAAATAACTAAAACTAGCGTGTTTTAACCAAGTGCGCCACGAAGCAACATATAAAAATTTGGTTCAAATATCTTCAAAATTGTGGCCGCTAGCGTGTTAATATATATATATATATATATATATATATATATATATATATATATATATATTATATATACTTTCATATCGTACCGATCTCAATAGGTATATTTTTCTTCGAAATCTACCTAAAAATAAAATAACGACATACAGCAACGTGTATATATTAGCGTAGGTTTTGTATGTTACAGACTCCGCAACGCAATACAGAGTTTGATCCTGACTCAAAATCAACGAACAACGTCCAATGGAATGATTTTCGTACTTGTACAGCTTTGGTTCCGGCTATAAGATGTTTGTTTAAAAGCATCAAAACAATGTTCAGCTCCTAAAAGACGATGAAGAGGATTTAGGTACCTGGGTAGAAATGAAAAACTGCACCTTTTCAAAGAAGCAATTTACACGTAAACAGATTTTTTTAAATCAACATATACGGATGCAAGAACTGATCGAACCCTCAAAGGCTACTGACTGTACATGTATGTACGAAGGGGATCGCCTTCACGATTACACACAACATGTACTTTGCTGTCACTCCAGTGCTAGAGACGTGTGACGACTATAACCATAACAAGTGCATAATAAGTTCTGCTGACACCGATTAGCAAGACCTCTAATACGGGCCTTTGGGATTTACACTGATATATTACTGATGATATATATATTTATTATATCTATTCGTTATACAACCTTTTTTTCACGCTTGACCACCTTATCACATATGAATAACGTAAGATGTAGATCACTGACCCACTCTATACTGCAATGTATGGTAAACGACTGCCTTGCACTTAGGACGCTTGGAATATTTTTCACTGAATTAACGTGTAACTACCATTTAGAGTACTTGCAGCGATAATCCTGTCAAAGATTACCCTCAAAACGTAAGATGCCTCTGTTATATTGGATGCCAATTGTATTCGCAGACCAATCATCAAGGATAGGCCTGTCCAAATCTTCTTCCAAAAATAAGGTTATTGCATTGAGACAACTTCCTCTCGGCTGACATCCATCCACTGATACACTATTAACTCCTCACGTTCGCTTATAATATAAAAGGTTATCGGATGTAACTCCTTTTCCGACCACTTGCTTTCTTCGACAACTTTCACTGCAACTTGTAGGCACTGCACTTTCGGCGATATCACACAATCTTTTCTCCCATCGACAAAAACATTTTATGAGTTCAAACTAGACGTGGTCAGAATACCTTATTCGACTTTCTTCTTCACTGGCAACCATAGGCGGCGCCACAGTGGGTGCAGCTGCACCCACATTAACTTCGATTTTCAGATTTCCTACAATAATCCTTTCTAGTTTGTATATTTATCGTTTCCTATGTTTGGATATATTTGAGTAACTTCTTAAGCCTCTCATAAGTTACTTACTATCATACAGTGTTTTTCTAGTTTCTTTTAGTAAAACTTAGGGATTATTTTTGAGATATTAAGGCTCAATAGTGCAGAGCGTTCTGGCAACAATGTTAGGATGTGTTGGCTGAGCGTCTTCGGTGAACAGTGCGATGTAATTTCTAGTTGAGTTGTTATTATATGTACGCATGTCGGCATGTTAATTTGCCCTTAAAATGTTTAAATCAAAACAACAGGGAACGTTGCTTGGGTTGATAAAAACCACATCTTCAACTTCAAGCGAAACTGCTGGTAAATCATTGGCAGAGGATAAAGCTGCGTTTGATGATATCTTCAGTAATGCAGAAGAAAAATGAACGGAAATTGACATTAGTGTTCCGCCGCCTAGAAAGCGAAAAATCTCTTCATTTGTGGACGACTCACAAGAAACATGTGTTTTTGCGGAAATGACAAAGGAGGCAAGCAAGTATTGGACATTCTATCCTTTATTGGATAGCCTTTTTCTGGGACTTAACACAGGATTTTCTCAAGAGACTATAGACCTCATTCAAGTCACTGGGAAAATTGTTCGCCTTGCTCGGTGTAATAGTACTGATTATCAGGTAGTAGCAGAACGTTTTGGTCTAAATGCGTCAGAAATTGAAGCTGAAATCAGACTTGTACGAGCAAGGCGCTTGAACAATCCTCCATCTACAATTCTTGGTTGGATAAAGTGGTTGCAAAAATCCGGAAGAGAAAGGGTGTATGTGAATTTCTACAGATTGATGAGAAAGTTTTCAGTGTTTCCGATTACTAGTTGCTCATGCGAACGGAGTTTCTCCAAGATGAATTATGTCAAGTCCAAACTAAGATCGACTATGCTTCAACAGAGACTCAACTCCATAATGTTGCTTTTTGTTGAAAAATCGATTTCAGTGAGCATAGATATTGAAGATGTCATTGAAGAATTTAAAACCATGGTTCCATTCAAGAGAATAATGAACTTACAAAAGCTCTTGTAATTGATGCCATTGCAAAAAAGTACCCTTGTACACTTAAAAATTCTGATATTTCTTTGATAAATCCATAACTCACATACACTTGTATCCATGTATGAAGTTTCTTTAAATATGTACATAAAAGTTTTTATTGCGTACCATGTTAACATTTTTTACTATGTCTTATCCCTTCTCAGCCTGCACCCACATTACCAAAATCCTGGCGCCGCCTATGCTGGCAACGAATAATAATTAAAATATTAACTATTTTGTAGGTGTTGTTGTCGTTTCACGTCACGTCTAGCAACGTCTTCCAACACCTTCTGACGTCATAGTTCCGGACTGCCTGATGCATGCTTCCGTTTAGTTTTTATTCAAGTTCGTGAACAGCAGCACAGGGTGACGTCAAACCGAAAACACTAGTTAATTATTTTCGCCGGGTAATGACAAAATAAACGTTCCTATTGACAAATGTTACAACTAACTTATAAACAGTGGCGTAGCCATGCCTGCCAAGGCTCTGGGAAGACCCTCCATGTGACGAAGCCGTCAAAATTATAATAAATCGATCTAGTTTCAATGTTTTCATTGATCTTTTTCTATCCTTTTCGTTCTTTCCATGACTTCGTCAATTTCTTTTTTCTTCTTATTTCTTATTAATTCCTTCTCCTACACACTCTTGTCATTATGTGAGTGTGGGTGTGTTTATTCTATCTTTGCGGATTACTATAAACATTAATTTATTCTTGTCGTGAGGAAAATGGCCCGGTACTACTTCAGTCATGATAAATGTCCGTACTAGAACCTTTCGATTGCAAAGCTCGATCCATCTCGGTTTCCATGTCAGTCCATCCACATGGCTTTAAGAAGCGATATACCGATTAACAGAGCGACAGGTTTATATATTATACTCGTTGGGTTCACAACTTATTTATGGCTTTTAGGCATCTATGGATCATTCCGAGAGGCCCTAAATTGAAGGTACCATCCCCGTACATGCCTGGTGTGGCTGAGGAAAATATTGAGAAAACCTAAGTCAGAACAGTCACCCGCTGGTACCGAACCGAAGACCTCCCAAATACGAAACCAACGTTCTACAAAGTAAGGTATGGCCGTTTGGAACAAAACATACTAATATCGATGTTTATCACATCCATGCACACACACAAAT
>JAGDQP010008662.1:31216-62111 GCA_022664845.1 Lepisma saccharinum | reverse complement strand
GTGCTGGTAGGAAATAAAATATTCTATATATAGGATATCACCTAAGATGTCGTATGTTGTTTCTGTTCCATCAAAGAAAAAACGAACTGAGGCAACCAGCATCATTTGAATCAACTATAGTGAGGTATTGAAGGGGAACAAATGTCAGCCAGTGTTTTTCAAGCTTTTTATTCTCACGAACCGGAACACTACAGGAAAAACATTCAAGGATCGGAAAGATGCCAATAAACTAGAGGTTTATTTGATGTTCAAAAGAGTCCAGCACTTCATCAGATTCTAGTTATCTTGAAAAGGAAATGTAAACTTTAATCTCAGTTTTGAAGTGTGTCGAAACCTACAAGATAAGTATTAAACAATTAAATATATTAATTTACCGAGAACCGGTAAAATAGTTTCGCGGACTGGGCAATTTGCATATGAAAATTTTGATCTGTCTGATTATTCTCGATCCAGAAGGTTTTCGACTATGGGCGATGATACTCATAAGAATATGGTTGAGTTATATCACAAAGTAAATATCTATATACCTCATAGCACCCTACACACACACTTTGTAGAAGGACTCTCTGTGATTAGTTGGCAATACCGATCTCTATTGTTTTCTTTTCAAGAAATTACCATCGTTTACACTACGAGGCAGCACTTACAGTTCAGAAGATGGTAGTGGCCTTTAGTGGTGTTAACACGGAACTGTTTGAACAAGCCGTCGTACCTATCACAGCGTTTTCAAACCTCTGTATACGTATTTAATTTGTGGTCAAATGCACGACAAACCATACAAGAAGTAGCTCATAAACTCAATTAGCAGTGGTCAACTATTGAAGAGCATTTACATATGATCCAAAAAGTACTGAGAGAGAGAGAGAGAGAGAGAGAGAGAGAGCGTGTGGCTACTTTATGAAATTCGGATAACATCAAACCACAAACACGGATAATTTGCAATACATTGTTGTCAAGACAAACAATAAAGCTTCTTAGTGTGAGTCGTAACTGGTGATGAAAAATGGGTGTTGCTTAAGAATACTTAGCGTGAAAGGTAATTCCTTTCTTCAAAATGAAATACAATTTCTTACTTCTAAATATGGACTGTGAGGTTCATATCAAGCATTAATAACTAAACGCCCAGATCTTATCAATCGAAAGGGTATATATGATATTACGTCATGATAGCGCCAAACCACGCTCTGCAAAGCCGACTCAAGAAAGACAAATGCAATTAGGATGGGAAGTTCTGCTGCATTCCCCATTTTCTCCAGACATTGTCACCTCTTCTTTCGATCTTTAGAGTATGAAGAGAACAGGCAAAGAAGATGGATGTCCAAGAAAGGCGTTTTCTCGGGCGAGTCTAACTCTTTCATCCATTTACTCCAACGTATTTAATATTCTAAAATCCTCTAAAAACTGTGGATTATTTGCTCTTTTCGATTGGAACTTATCAGTCTGTTAGCTGTAATTATTTAGTACTTTAAAGTGCAAACTCTTTTTTTCTTTTTAATGGACATCCTTCTTTTTTTCCTGTACTCTTCATATGGTATAAGGAATAAATCTTTGGTAAAGGGTCATCAATAATGATGGTGATTATATTATCGAATAATGCAATTTTTGTTACGTAAACTTTAAATGAATATTATATTGTCTCTTGCCAAAACAGACTAAGCCAATTCTTGAAAAATGCTGGGTAATGCGATAATTTTGTTAGTAAATAGTTAACCATTCGAAAGCTCACGAAGTCTGTTTTTTACTAGTATAAGGACAAAAGGCCACATCTATTTTATAAACTAGCCTCCTTTCATTATTGTCTAATAATTAGGGCTCAACTTTAAACAGAGTATAGCTTAGTACGTTTTGGCACAGGAACATCCAAATTAAAAACGTGATCAAAATAATTTATTACTTTCCATTTCCGCAATAACAAGACAATAGCTTCTCTTGAAACAACTATGCAGAACGAAATCACTCTCTGTCTCTACCTGTGGGGGATAATACAGTGCCGCAACTAGGAGGAACAAAGGGCCCACGTGCCGTAAGGTGGGATGGGACCCCCAAATGGAAATAACGAGGGGGCACTGTGCGCTTTTGGCTCCTTCGAAGGGGCACCAAAATTGTAGTATACTGGTGCCCCCCTTGCAAAAATACAAAGTGCGGCTCTGGGATATTACGTATGTAATCAGGAAATGACAAAGATAATATGCAGTACTAGTGAAATACGATAGTATGTCTGGGTAGAAAGAAAACACACACACACACACATGTCACAAACAGAGAGAGAGAGAGAGAGAGAGAGAATTTCTGATTCTATGCAAGCAAGCAATGCGATTTGTCTGAATAACAATGCCTTGCAGAAGAACAATACCTTTTCCTACATCATTAGTACGCACGGAGGGAACACCTCTGTTATTATTATTTTGCTGGTATTGTACTTGAAAAAAAAGTTGTATGCATGCTGCATCTATTTTGCAATGTTCTATGCAACTAACATAAGCGTAATCTCTTATTCTTTTTCAGTTATTATACGTGGTGTTTGTGCGTTCGTTCCCCCTTCTCTATTTGAAATAAAATATTCTCCTCGCGACGCGACACAACGGCGTTCTGGGACGTTTTCTGCATTTCGAGAAAGAGGGAAGAAAAAGTACAACGCTTTTTTTTTATGAATTGTCTTGCAACTGGAGTTCGTTTCTTTTGTATTCTTGTTTTGTTCTCTCCTGTTCCTTCCCTTTCTGTACGATTCTTTCTTTTCTGTCGCCTAGATCTCTGTCACCGTCCTCTTCTTCACATTCGTCTTCACTGCTTTGGCGCCAACACCAGAAACCTTAGACTGTACAATGTAATAATTAATATGTGTGTACTCCTCAGGAGCTAGAGTCGTTTATGTCATTTCATCATCTATTTCTTCCTGAGGAAGAGAAATGGGGCGTATATCTTCACGACAGGTGCTCAACTGCAACGTCGCAATGGTTTACATCAGGCATTCTGCCAGGATTTTCAGTTTGTAGGGAAGGGGGGGGGGGGGGTGAAGTCAACATTGGAAAGGTGTAAGCACTTATTTATAAGTGGACTTTTGCAGGATGTCTATCGATTTTCGACCATAGAAATTGCGTTGGCGAAATCACTCGAGAATTTGTGCTGAAGTTTTCTTAACCTGGGGGTCGCGACCCCTAGGGAAGGGTCGTGGGTTGTGGGGGTCGCGACGAGAGGTGAAAAATGAAATTTAATTTGGGTTTTGTAGGTTAAAACTAATAAATTTCAAAAAACATTTTCTTTTTGTTTTACTTACTGTTTTTTATAATTACTAAATAAAGATAATGAAATTTGTTAAATAGTTTTTGAATAATAAATATAATTAGGATATTTATTTTCAAATACAGCACAAGAAATATGTCTTGTATTGAAATGAAAAGCAAGTATTACACAAAATAAAGAAGACAAAAAGAAAATAATAAAACGTTACGAACGATTGCACAAGTTTAACGTTAGTGCCATATCGGAGCCTGTTTTGATTTAATCAGTTGCAAAAATGTCCGGTTCAGTATTTCGTGCCACAAATTATCAAGTCAAACGGTTTCTGACCTTTGTTTTAATATTCACCATCGAAGAGAAACTAAATTCACACAAGTACGAAATTGTAAATGGAATAATGACTTTTAAAGTTTTAAACACCATCATACTTCGTACCGAGAAAGACGCAATTCCACGTCAAAAGTTAGTGTGTGTGTGTGCTGAAGACTTCAGGAGGTTTTTTACTACAAAGTAAAAAAAAAAAATCTCTTATTATAAACAAGAAAATTACTATTGTGGGTCGCCGGCTAGAAGAAATGTTAAAAAGGGGTCGCAGGATGGAAAAGGTTGGGAAATGCTGGTCTAGCAGAATCACTGCTTACATGCGTCCAGTGCAGAATTTAAAGACGATGTTAAAAGGGCTCCTCGCTCCAACTCCCCTTTTAAAACATTTTTCAAAACATTTCAGAACCTAAGAGCACTATCAAAAATGTAAGAACATAGCGCACTAGGGCTTATAAGTTACTTTCAAATACAATGGACAGCGATCTCGAGGTCTTGCCCATTGATGAGTGATACGTTTTCAAAGATTATGACGTCATTATTTAATTAAAGTCTCAGCACTAATCAATGGACAAGATTTCGAGATCGCTGTCCACTGTATTTCATAGTAATTTGTAAGTTCTAGTACGCTATGTTCTTACATTTTTGATAGAACTCTTAGTTTTTGAAATATTTTGAAAAATGTTAAAAATGTGGGTGTTGGAGCGAGGAGCCCTCTTAACGCATTTGCCCTCGACATCCCAGCTTCTTGTAATCCAGTATTTACAGTTGCATAGTCTCTAAATACGATGTTAATATGGACCGAATAATGGTGTAGCTCATTGGTAGAGCGTTGGTTTCGTATTTGGGAAGTCTTGGTTGGGTTCGATAGCAGCGGCCGACTATCCTGACTGGCTTTTTTCCTGAGTCAAACCAAGCAAGTACCCGGGATTGTACTTTTAACTTAGGTCCTAATTGACTCTTTCCCGCCAGAGCTAATATCGGATCACTTTTGGCGACCCGGTCTTCACCGAAATCACCCAACTGATTTAACTCGACGACTCTCGGCTTCGCCCTCTGGGTCAGCGGGTCAAAATTGGATCACCGGGTCAGATCGGGTTCGAAGCACAGTGACCCGTTTCAGCTTTGCTTCTCGTATCTTTTCTCCCACCTTATACCGGTGTTAGTGATAGGTGCCTAAAAAGGTCCTAATTAAAATCCAATTCAATGCAACAATATATTACCATATTAGTTCTCGACATCCCATTCTCCTGTGATCCACTACTTAAGAGTTGCAAATGTGTTCAAAACCCAGTTTCTTTGTTTTCTTTCTATGTTTGGAATAGCTTAAAACGTAAGTTTTTGCTCTTCTTCAATTTTGTTTCGAGTGTAGATCTTGCTAACAGCTATTCAGAGGTAAACATTTCTCATTTTTAATACACCGATACATTTAACAACAAAACGGAGAGAAAGTTTTAAGCAAAAGCATCAACACTGGGTTTTTTGAAGAAAAATAGCCCCAAACAGACATTTAAGAAGAAACTGTTAATTGCGTGTTAATGCAAAGTAACGATCTCCAACAAAAGATGGCAGCACTACCTCCGTATATGTCTAATGTATTATTTTCCTTGCAAGAAATGCCAATGATGCTCCTACAAATTCAAGCCTAGAGAGTTCTAACTTTCAGGGAAAAATGTTCCTACGCAATTCAAGAGTTTTATCCATGCCGATTTGTTATTATCTTTCTTGTTCGTTGTTGAAATCTTGTACTGTATAATCAAACCAATAATAATGAAACTCTTTCAACAATGAACAAAAACGAAAATAATAAAAAATGGCACGGATAGAACTCTTGAAATGGTTATGAACTTTGAACTCTCTAGGCTTGAATTTGTAGAAACAGCATTGTAATTTCCTTCAATTAAAAAAAAATACATTAGAGTCATACGGAGATAGTGATGCAATGTAGGTGTAGAAATTGAACCTTATATAGAGAATTAGTCTTCATTCTGAAATGTGTACGCGTTTTCCTCCTTGTTTCGAAAACGTTTCCTTTCCTCGCCGGTAGATGTCAGTGAGCTCAACAGCGTATTTTATTAAAGATCCAGGTAAACTAAAGTTCTGTGATTGGTCCACATTTCCTTTTAGCTCCAATATGACAGTACGAACCAACCATAAGCTTCAATTTATTAGGATATTAAAGAAAATAAGCTATTTAGCTCAGCAGAGACATCTCACGGCGAGGGAAGAAACTTCTTCGAAGCCAGAAAGAAATGCGTACGTATTTATAAATGGAGGTGAAAACTCTGTATGATTTTTTGTGGTTTAGGTTCTTCACTAAAGTATTATATAATCATGAGAAGTTTCAAGGTCATGGTTTTGAGTGTTTTTTTTTTCTGTTTCTCCATTCCGCCAACTCCCAACATTGTTCGCTCTGTCAACTCAAATTTTTGGACAATTTTCTAGCCGTTGCCATGACAACAAATATATTATGTGATGTCTTATATTATGACAACATATTATGTGATGTCTTGATTTAAATATTCCATTGGATTTAGATAAAGAAGTATATGAGAGTGTGGCGATGAGAAGAAGAGGTATAGTATGACGCAATCACTCATGTGAAGCTGCACTAGCGTATGACGTCACAGGAAGTAGAAAGCGGTCCGTTTCTGAGAGAAGAAATAAAATCCAGTTCGTCAGGAAAGTACTATAACCTTTTGTTACTATCTTATTAAATACAGGGTGCTTCTCGAAATCCGTAACAGGGCCAGTACACAGAAATCTTTGAAACAAAAATTGTTCATACCAAAGTAAAATGTACGGAATCACGTGGTGATGCTTCTGAAATTAGGGGCGTCTCGAGAATACTGTTACAGGGGGGGGGGGGTGCAATTTCAAACTTTTAAATAGAAACGATTGATTTTGCTTTCTTTGAAACAAACAGGAAAATTTTGAACAACTTTTAGATAAAAACATTGCTTAATATCTCTCAACGTTTGGGAACTAGAAGAGTTAGTGAGTGGGTCAACTGTTAACTTTGCCAAGTAACTTTGTAACTGACGACATTGAAACATGTTTCCTCTGAAGGTTGTTCAAAATTCCATGTTTGTTTCAAAGAAAGTAAAATCAACAACAATTGCTTCTATTTAAAATTTTTAAATTGCTCCTCACCCCCCGTAACAGTATTCCCGAGACATTCCTGATTTAGAAGAATTTGTTTCAAAGAATTCTGTGCACTAGGAGCTGGAGTTATGGCGAGAACCATCCTGTATAATCTCTAATGTACATAAAGTTGAATGATATGCATTATGTCATTTGGTCGTAATGATAGGCAGCGCCCAGTGCACTTACGAAGCAAATGGAGTAAATAAGGTAAAACGAATCGTAGAAACAAGCGCGTTGGGACAGGAAAGACCACGCATGGAGTGTAGATCAGCGGTCTCCAACCTTTTCTGTCAGCGGCCAGTATTGGCTAAGCAAGAGGACCACATTAAAATGGATCAACTTAAAAATGTAATGTAGAAATTTTAATATATTCCCTTTCTTTTTAGTAACAAGAAATTTAATAATTGTCTGCACTCTGTTCATTGTTTAAAAATAATGACTAAATTATTTGTTTCAAGTTATATTGTTTTTAGATCCAATTTAGAATATAGTTAGTGTAATTTTGGACTTGTTTCGGGGCCTGCTATAGAGCAATCGATACCGCAATAAGACTGTAATTGATAAAACGAATAATCCATGACATTTGTAACATTATTGCATAGCTCCTCCTAGTAGTATAATTAAGACAGCTTGTTGTGTACTATTATGAAGATGGATTATTATGGGCCTATAAAGAAAAACACTTTTCCTCAAAAAAATATGTTTTCCAATCATTATACCATGTATATGAACCTTTATGTCCCTGTCTACAGGGTACAAGGGACCATTCACAGCATTTACTTTTTATTCTTTTTATCAGTGTTCCAATATTGCTTTGATCTCCAAATTGTGGTCATTTGTGGTTAAAGGTTTGCGCTTTGTGATGGAAGTTTTCTTAACCTCATCTTATCATTAGAACGCGAATTATGGCTCAATATTGCGGTCTTACCTGTAATGATATACGGCTGTGAAACTTGGATATTGAATGCGCAAACGACTCAAAGATTAAGTCACACAAAGAGCAATGGAAAGATGCATGCTAGGAATAACCAGGAGGGACAGGAAGACAAATGAATGGATTCGCGCACAAAAAAAGGTAGAAGATATAATCAAGACTGCGAGGAAGATGAAGTGGAGATTGGCCGGTCACATAGCTAGACGAACAGATGGAAGATGGACGACGAATGTACTACAGAGGATTCCCAGAGATAAGCAACGACCGAGATGACATCCAAATGCAAGATGGGTAGATGAAATCAAACGTTTTTCAGGAGCTACATGGATGAGGATACCAGCAGACCGACATATGTGGAAAGAAAAGGGGGAGGCCTTCATCCAGCAGTGGATAGAAAACGGCTGAATATGATGATGATGATTGCTTAAGGTGTCCTCCTCGCCCCACTCTCCCCTACCTATTCAGAATTTTCTCGGTTATTGTTTGGCACAAAATCAATTAATATAACGCAGACAAGGCTAGGGCAAATGAGAATTTGTAAATTTAAAAATCAGAGAATGAAAAAAAAAACTGTTCGTAATCTGGCAAAAGAGGATGAGAAGTCAAGTCGAAAAGTAAGTCAATTAGAGTTCTAGATTTGATTTAGGGATAGTTCCTTCAGGGGAACAAGGAGAGAGTCTTTTTAAAAGACGTTTCAAGTTTAAAGGAAAGGAAAGAGTTCTCATCTTCTTTTTACCACGATTTTTATCTGACTTCTAATCTTTTTGTGACCCTTCTTCTCTGCATTTGTAGGGAAAACGAGCTTTTTTTAAAAAAAGAAAAACTTTTACCCTCTCTTGTTTCGTGGTTGCTATGGTAACAGAGAAAATGTGCTTTAGTGGTGCCATCTACCGCTCCCTTTTTCAGCAATTATATTATTCCAAAGGTTTTTTTTTAAACTTTACATTACATAATATAGTGTGACTTCAATGTCCGTAACCGTAACCATTGGACCAAGGAGCTGGATTGTTATCATTATTCCACAAAGTTTATCTTCCATAGCTTTTTAACTGGTGAAACATCAATTAAATTTGAAAGAAAGATTGGTCTTGCTATTTGTAATTTATTGTAAGAATGACCCTATTTATTTTTTTGGTATACTATAAGGCAGCGTTTCTCAACCTTTTTCATGCCGCGACCCACTTTTATCATGTCTTCTGGTCGGCGACCCCCAAAATTACTTTTGTTGGTGGTAATAAACGGTTTTGTTTCACTTTGTGTGTGTTGAAGCCTTCAGAAGACTATTTAATTCACAAACCCCTCGCGACCCCTTTGCATACAACCCGCGGCCTCACCTGGGGGGTCGCGACTCGCACGTTGCCACGTTGAGAAACCCTGCTATAAGGAGACCAAATCTGAAATTATACAGTGATTGCAGAAGTATTTACCAGGCAAATAACGAATAGATTAAGACAAGAGTATGTTATCATTGGACAAACTTACCCACTAACCCCCGCCCCCACTCCACGGAACCGACAGGCGGTAACTCAGTTCGTAGAGTTTTGGCTTAGCAATCGGAAGGTTCTGGTCACAGATCTCACCGGCCGCCCATCTTGACAGAAGTTTTTTCCTCAATCAACACCAGACAAATTCCGGGATGGTACCTACTAACTAGACGCTGGCTGACTACCTTCTAACATACCCTCCCCCACTGTATTCCGGCCTTAGCCTGTGATGGCTAAAGCCCAAAAATTAAAGAACACTTCCCCTCCTCACACAGAAAGAGCGAGAGAGAGAGAGAGAGAGAGAGAGACTGAGGAAAAATCCCGGAAAAACCTCAGTCTGGATAGTCCTCCGCTGGGATTGAATCTAGAACCTCCCGAATACGAAACCAAGACTCTACCACTGAGTTACGACCGCTTGATAGCATTCCTTCCGAGCACATGCATTGACCTATCACATGATAGTGCTCTACAACGAACACGCACGAAAAGCAACTCTTTTTTCTTTTATTTAACACCATAAAATGAAATACCATCGTAAAGCAGGAAATGAAACACCCTATGGTACACCGAAAGAAACGTTTCCTACTAAAATAATAATAGTAATAACAGAAAAACATGATAATTAAATTATTTCGTGAGAAACATATTTGAAGACATTTTCAACATAAACCAGGGCACCGTAGGCCATACAGTGATTCCCCACAAGGAAATAGCTCCAATCGAACTTCCTCTTTGGGGGGAAGTACTTTCAAGCTTTTAAGTTCGTCACGGCATATGAAAAGTTGGTGTCCCCCCCCCCTTCATTTAAAGAAAGTCTCCTGAGAGTAAAGAATCCTACAATCAGAAACCGTCGCTAAAGTATTCGAGTACATTGCCAGCTCCCCTATACGAAACCAGGTATCATAGTATTTTTATCCCCTTTATAAAGTCAGTACCCACAATCAGTATGCACGCTCCAAGTCAGATCGACCACCCTGACTGAGGTTTTTCTACGTTTTGTCCTCAGTCACAGCAGGCAAATGCCGGGATGGCATCTTCTACGTAGGCCCTGGCCGATACCTTCTCGAATCCTTTCCCCGTCCCTATACCTGTATCTTAATGCCTAAAGACCATAAATAGAAAGTAAAAATTCAAATTTCAAGTTAGACCCGAAGCGCTTGACAAGATTTAGAAAAAAGATATATAGATTTATTGATTGAATATGAATTTATTTATGAATTTTAGTTATCTAAGGTTCAGGTTGGGATAGGGGAGGGGAAAGGATGCGGAAGAAGTTGTCCAGGGCGTAATTTGAAGGTACTATACCTGCATTCGCCTGGAGCGACTGACGACAATTCCTGTAAAAAAAAACTTATTCAGGATGGTCGACGGCTGGGATTGAATTCAGAAGCTCCCGAATGCAAAGTTAACGCTCTACCACTGAGCTACGGCCGCTTGGAATAGATTTATTGATGTTCTGATATTAGCATAACTTTCCAAGTAAAACATCTTGCCATCTTGATCTACTCTTTAGACCCTGACGAACAAATAATAATAAAATAGTCATTACCGAATTTTGAGCCACCGCCATTTTGAATACGGTCAACATAGTGATCTCGTAGTTGCTTCAAAATTTTTCTCCTAACAAGGTCTTTCAAACGACTGCATTACTCGATTTTTCTTGCGGTTTCAAGTTTTTGAGTTTCCCCAGCTTCAGGAAAGGGGGATTGAAGCTGAAATTGTTTTCAGCAACAGATGTATGCACGGACGTTTCGGATTCTTCTTTTTTTTTTTTCATATTTCCAATCGTTTCGGTAATATAGAGAATGGTTACAGACATAATAGAACTGTATTTCTAACAAGAAGACCGTCAATAAAGATCATACCGAAACCTACCCCTGAAATTTTGGTAGAAGAATTTGTCTTTTATAGCGTTATATATCTGCCCACATCAACTGTAAGGTACCGACATAGGGGCTGGACTATTGGTCGAAGTGTACAGAAAAGTGTCCTTTTTTTATTATTATTAAATCAACAGAAGTCAATTACTTTCGTCCTGGAAAAAACACTGCCGAGTTGTAGCGTCACCTCCCATACTGCAGCACACCTCGCCAGGGACGTATTTAGGGGGTCTGACCCCTTCATTTATTCTTGAAAAATAGGCAAAATTACATGGATTTTACAACAACAAAGAAATCTGAATTTTGGGGGCTCAGAACCCCTAAATACAACCTTGGCGAGGTGTGCTGCAGTGTGGGAGGTGGCGCTACAACTCAACAATGGTTCATTCCAGAACGAAAGTGAAGCGGAAGTGACTTCTGTTGATTGAATCATAAAAATAAAAATATTTTTTTCTGTACACTTCGACCAATATTCCAACCCCTATGCCTGTACCTTACAGTTAATACTGGCAGCTAATTTTTGTATATTACCTCTCTATAGGACGTGGATTCTCCTATAGCAAAATTTCACGGTAGGTTTTGTTATGATCTCATTGAAGGTTCCTTAGTAAGTCCTAGTATTATGTGCAGTTTCTGTTTTCCAATTGATTGTAGACAGGAAAGCTTCACTGACGATTAAACCAGACTTGATGGTTTTACTGAGGCAACGCTTTATGGCTCCAATGGTAATTGCAGAGTTTCATGGCGGCATTTGCTTCCTACTCGCTTCGTACCAGTAACCAGGATATCGATCTCTATTCCGCAACCATCTATTGAATTACAAACTTTTAATGAATAAAGAATTTTCTAACAATCGCTTTTATAATTGTGTCTATCAAACTTTCGAGCATCATAAACATTGGTGTTGAGGTTAGCAATATTTTTTAACACAAGACCGCATGCAGTTCGTTTTTAGATTTCATTTTAATGCGAATTAGATTACAAATGCCTATTACAAGTTCGAGAGACATTGAAATCATGTCAGCTGCAGCAAGGATTATGAATATCGAATGTATAAAAGGTTCTCATATTCAACTTGTAAACGTCTATCCATGAACACAGTTTTCGAGTCCGGAATTTACTCATCCTGATTGTGATTTCTCCAGCCTTTTTCTCTTCCACACAAAGCTCATTGCTTGAAACTAGACCATGTGGACGAATTCTTGTTCACATGTTCTCCTCAGCCTTAAGGTTAATGTAAAGCAACGTTCTCCAACTAAAGATGGCAGCACTATTTCCGTACATGTCTAATGTATTTTTATGATTACACGAAATTTCAATTCTGCACCTACAAATTCAGGTCTAGAGAGTTCAAACTTTCAGGGACGAAAGTTCATAACCAATCAAAACCCATAACAATGAAGTCCCTTCAACAATGATCAAAAAAGAAAAGAAAAATAGTACGGATTGAACTCATAAAATGATTATGAACTTTGTTCTTTGAAAGTTAGAATTCTCTAGGATTGAATTTGTAGGAGCAGCATTGAAATTACATTAGAC
Source organism: Lepisma saccharinum (assembly GCA_022664845.1). NCBI lineage: Eukaryota > Metazoa > Arthropoda > Insecta > Zygentoma > Lepismatidae > Lepisma > Lepisma saccharinum. The sequence goes on along the minus strand of JAGDQP010008662.1, from coordinate 49,569 downwards.
ATATACGGAGGTAGTGCTGCCATCTTTTGTTGGAGATCATTGCTTTACATTAACCTTAAGTTATGAAAGATGAAACTAAATCTTTCAGTGCAATTAAAATTATCCCATCATATTATTCCTGTTAAACCTTTTCCCAATTTGAATTTAGTACCCTCTGGCACTAGGGCTCAAGATGGGATTGGATAGCGGAAACGATGCGGGAAGGAGTGGACTAGAGCCTAAGTTCAAGATACCATCCCGGTATTTCCCTTGTGTTACTGAGGAAAATCCCTGGAGAAACCTCAGTCAGGATGGTCGGCCGCTAGTATCCAACCCAGAACCTCCCGAATATGAAGCGAACGCTACTGACATTCTGAATTTCTTTTGTTTGTTAAAATATTTGACTTTTCTTGGAATGGTTTTGACGACATGTTGTAACGAAATCCTCCAGAAGATGGAAGATGTCAAAGAGGCGTTTCCTTCTTGCAAGTAGATGGAAGACTAGTACCGAGAATAGAGCTTCTAGTCGCTATCTTCCCAATTCCTTTTCTCGCCGAGTGGTTCTCAGAGGAGTTATGAGATAAATGACTAACAGCTGATTGTTAAATAAACAAACATGACATGCTTTCTCCACCATTTAATGATTTCGTAAGTTTGCAACACTGAAGTGGGAGGAAATACGAATCTAAGCGGCTCTCTCTGCGTCCAGAGATCGACAGAAATGGAGGCGTAAGGGGTGCACAAGGTCATGGAGCATCCTGTCATGTGAGTTTAATGGTTACCGTGGATACCTCAATTTGACCTCGGCTACAAATTTGTCTTTTTTTTTAATGAAAAAATATGTCTGCTTCAGGGACACGAAACTCGACACAAGTGGAAAGGACACGCATTTCCTTTTCAATTAAAAAAAATAATATATATTATGTGGTATAATAATAATAATATATAATCTTTATTAGTGCTATGAAGAGCTACAGAGCCAATAGCATTAAATAGATTAGCACATAATGAAAGAGTAAATTTTGATTACAATTCAGCAGATTACAAGTCCATGGTACATGATTACAATTATCTTGATTGATTATTTTGTGATGCCGTTTTAAAACATTATTCACTGTAATTACAGATGAGCCGTTTAAGCGAAATGTTATTACCATGGTGATTTGTAGAAAAACTAGTTCGATACGAGGGTACTATTAAAATATAATTTCCCTATGAAGTACGAATTTGAAATTTCATTAGTTAGTATTCCGTGAAGGTTTGTTTTCATCAATAAGTATTATTCTTTGTTGAAATAATTGCACCAAAAATTCTAATCAAATGAAAAGTACGACAAGATAAATTTAAATGGTATTTAAATTATTATGTAAAAATACTACTACTACTACTACTACTACGACTAATAACAATAATACCGAGCCGCCGTAGCTCAGTGGTAGAGCGTTGGCGTAGCATTCTGGAGGTCGTGCGTTCAATACCACCTGCCGACCATCTGAGGCTTTTCCAGTGATTTTCCTCAGTCACACCAGGCAAATGCCGGGATGGCACTTCCAACTTAGGTCCTGGACAACACCTTCCTACATCCTTTCCCCTCTCCTATCCTGGCCTGTATCTTAGATGCCTAAAGGCCATAAATAAAATTCAATTCAATTAAATGAGAATTACATTTACTAACATACATGAAAATCGTATCAGCTGCATGGATTGACAAACAAAAACAGTTGTAATAAAAGTGTGAAGCTAGCAACATTGCACTTCAATTTCGCGTGCGCTAGACAAGAAACGACCATCCTAGTCTTGTTTGAGTGAAACTGCAAAGCAGATGTCTGTATCATCAGGTGTGTCCCACTTATTCATCATCAACTCCATGGAAATTAAAAAAAATATATTTTAATTTGTTACCTATAATCATGAGCAGAAGCCAAGCACTGAACACTTCATTCATTATTCATTGTAGAATTCCATTTTCACTGCAAGGAACATAACAACAAAGAGACAAACATGTCAACTCCATGGAAATTATGTTATATTTTGGAAATTGAATGAATATATAATAAAATATTAATGTATAAGAACGTTCATTCAATATCTACCCATAATGCTTCCAAGATTTCTCCACTGAAAAGGCTCTCATAATTTATGGCGCCCGAACAGGGACTGTCAGTTTTGATAAAGCTTCATGGCTGACCGAAAGTAAGGTTAGGTGCAAAAGGAATTGTGAATGATTCGCAGGAAATCAATCGACCAATCGTCGAGTCAGAAGCACCTACGCACTGTTTAGCTACTCAGTGGTAGTCATGTTCTTCCACAGATAGCACCATAGTTGTCTAATAGCAACACAGTCTGCTTTGGATTTCTAATGAAGCGCCAAGTTTCCCATCTGTACATTTCCTTCTCTGTGACCAGTGGGTACCGTGATATCATAGTATGTTTATTTTAAACTTATTGCAAGCTTGCCATGTTAAGTGTAAAACCTCGAATCACACTTATCATGGCAAGCTTAAAGGTAAAATCAAGCTTGAATTATGGTTACAAGTTTGCACCTGACAAGCTTGATGCAAGCTTATCTTAACAAGCTTTAAAGAAGCTTAACATTGCAAGTTTAAACTAAGCTAAAAAAGCTTGAATGCAAGGTCTGGAAGACATCCATCCCATCTCAAATGGAAACAAATATTAATATTAAAAATATAACAATATGTACCGTAAACAAGGTGTAATTACAGTAAAACCCAAGTGCAGCTTGACTGATTATATTGCCAAAATGTAAAACAACAGAATATGAAAATTCAAACAAGAACAAACTGGCACGATGTGCACAGTGTTTCTATACAGTGGCGACACTAGCGGGGAAATGTATCAACACAACTGACTACGTCAAACTTGAATCAAACTTGCCCAAGTCAACTTAGTACAGTCAGTTTCAAACTTGAATTAAGCTTCTTAAATATCAAGTATGACTACACACGCCAAAATCAATTGAAAATCAAGCTTGTCGTAAACTTGTGATAAGGTTGTATGCTATGTGGGTATTTCCCACTCTCCCTCAGTTTGGCCTGTCTCATAGAATATCAGGAAATTTGCGGGCGTGCTGTTGGTTTGTTAGCAACTGCAGCTCCATTTGGTTCGAGCACAGTTTCCACTTATATACAGTGTGTTCGTAAAGTGATGGTGCAGTTTCGAACGGACATAACATCGCAATGAAACATAATAGGGACATTAAATCAGCAACAAAGAAGAAACTGAACTGTACGTTTTTACCTCTGCGTTCAATGAAGTTCTATGCGGGAACCGGGTCAACGACCGTTCATAATGGATTTAGAGCCGTGCTATCTTTGTCTTTGGGAAATGAATAAAGGAAACTGTTCTATCATCTCTGTCAATATTTCGACTTCAGGAACCAGCATAGTCTTATATTGTGTTGACATTAGTTATGTTTGTTAGTGAATTGCATTGTAGAATATACAGTAAATGCAAATAATCTAAATGTCGCTCCAACAACTTCAAGGAACCACAACCCCAAGAGCAGCGTTCGTAGTCCTACCATGCTCCTACTTCTGACGCTACTGTTGTGGTGTGAGCCTTTCTGTGGGAGAGGACGCGTGCTTTCCGAATAGGAACGAAGTTCACCAAAGTTTTGTTACCGGCCAGCGACGTTGTGTTCTTGGTGAAGTAATAAGGATTAGCCTAGTCCTTGGTTGTAGTTTACCTACCTACCTGAAGATGACACGACTGTAGTTCGATAGTACTCCCATCTATAGTTAATACGTTCAACTCGCTTCAGCTGGCGGTCCTATACTCCCTAGTCCTTGGCTAAATATCATAGCTCTTAATACTAGTTCAACATATCCTACGCTGTGATTTGGTCAACTCTCATTGCGTTCTCATTTCAGGGAGAAAAGAAAAAACAGTGTTGTTTTTTTTTGTGTTGCTAAATAAATGGGAAGATTTTTCTCTATAAAATTGCAATCAAGATTCTTGCAATTAATTCTTGTAGAAAAATAATAAAATCCATACTTTACAAGCCATAAACCTAAACATCTGTTGAGTTTAGACTCCCATGTAGACTTTGACGTCACATGCGCCTTTGAGGTCATATAAAGAACACAATTCTTTTTACGCAAGGTTGCTATTTTTATTTAGAAATGAAAACAAACATAAGTCATAATGGAGCCCCTGGGCCATACAGTGAGAATTTCTGGTATAAATATGAGTCATTTTACTGAAATTTCGTGTCTGTTATTTGGGGGGAAAAAATGTTGAGTTTTATTCCAAGTTAATAGATTTTTCTTCCACGCGTTGGTTCCTTGTGGGCGAAAAAAAAATCTACCTTTGTGCCACCCACGTTACCACAGTATATAATATTCTCTCTTCTCAGATCACAAGGTTGTTTTTGATTAAAACTGACAGGTGGACTCCCCCCCTCCCTTTGGAAAGATAATAAGGAGAAAAAAAAATATGATAAAACGTGCATGTGGGCGGTTTGAAACAACGGATCGAATTGGCATGTTATATTCAGCCTTGGGCAGTTTTTCTTTCTTTCTTTTCTTTTCTTTTTTTTTTCAAATCAGAACCCATTCCGTGCTTTTACTGGCAATTATTCAAAACCCGCCAATTGTGCTTTGGAGATAAGAGGTGGAGGAAAATGTAAAAAGCAAATTCCCTTTCAATCTATCTCTTCCAATTCACTGACAACTCCATGGATTATTCATTTTGTTCTATTTTGACGACTGACGGTAAAAGAATCGATAGTGAATGGAAACCATTTTTATTTTGTCTTCTCAATGTGATTACTCAATATCTATCTCCACGTGCGCCTCATTCTTGATGTATTTATTAGAATCTATTGGATTAAAAAGTCTCGAACTTTTATTTATAGTAATGACACAATATATTCTTGTTGTTGTTCACGGTTTCTGTAACAGATCCACAGTGTTTCTATTATAGATGGGTAACATCCCCGGAAAATAGTTCCTTACGAAAATTCCCCAATCAGGAAAAATTGGTAGTTTTCTTCAAATATAAAAATCTATTTAAATAAATTTGAAAGCTAGTGTCTGTTTGTCGGTCGGTCTGTACGTTTGTATGTTACTTATACAAATCTGGATGCGTCTATTGATTTTCATCCAATTTTGTGTACGTTTTCCTTAGGTGCGCGTACTGGGCAACTTCATAGAGATACTCTAGGTCCTTGCATTGATCTCCAGTTGTGAGTGTTGGCACCTTTTCAACTTTTTTATATTGCTTCAATACCGTTGGACGTATCAGCACCAGATCAAAATAGAAAAATACTGTGGGTGTCACTGTTCCCAAGCATCCCAGTTGTCAGTGTGGCCAATGTATTTTGAAATTAAATTGATACAAATATCTTTACCAATCTACACGCACCCTTTGATATACACTCAGTTCTGTAAGCAATTGTGTCTCAGGTACTGGGTCAAATCGTAGAGATACTTCGTGTGACGCAGTTCTCAGTGTTGCCAACCAACTTTAAAAAAAAAACATGTTTCAAATTGCTCCCGTACCATTTCCGGACCTAACTTGCGGTGGAACAGATCATAGGGGGGGGGGGCGCAGTTATCAGTGTTGCCAACCATTTTTTTTTAAAAAAAGTCCCAGCTGTCAGTGTTGCCAACACTTTTTTATTCTCCACTCACGAATGAGAAGGTATATCAACTAATGGGAAATAAAAGGCTGACTTTGATATGCTCTTGAACCTGCTTACGAAGATAAGAAATCTTAGCAAGAATTCTAGTATAGCAGCTATAGCATACTTTGGATTAGCTCAGATATTTTTCTTACAATAAAAGGGGGAAAGATAATGTTAATTAGTCAATGTTCTCCAGTCCGTAATTGCTTCTACGAGGGAGAGTCAAAAAGTAATTGAGTAAATTATCTACAGTACAACGGAAATGTATTCATAGAAACTGAAATATACACTTTGAAGTAAATGTATTTCGCTACCCCTCCAAGAGATGGCAGGTGTGTGAATCTCGCGCATGCCGAGAGGCAGTTCTTTCAAAACGGCAGCTATAATGAGACGTTCAACTAAGCGGCGGGGTGTGATCTGGTTTCTGTAGTTAAAGGAGAAAAACTCCACCTACAAACTATCGTCAGTTGTGTGCAAAGTATCCTGACACTTGCCGCAGACACTCCAGCAGCGATACGGTGGAAGATGTGACAGCCGTACGTCGTTGCTTACTCGCCCAACTGAACGATTTCTACCGCATGGGAATCGAAAAATTGTTTTCACGGTGGGACAAATGAATCAACGTAAATGGATGCTATGCGGAATAGTAAAGTAATGTTTAATCTTCAAAATGTATGTATTTCAGTTTTTGTGAATACATTCCCGTTTCACTGCAGAAAATTTACTCAGTTACTTTTTGATTCTTTCTCGCAGATAGAAATCATGTACACTGTAAAAAATGATACACTTTTTCTACACATATTTGTTGAATTTTTCTCAAGTTTCCTTGTCAGGAAGTATAAGTATTGTGTAGAGGAAGTTTGGGAACATTATTGTCTCCCTGAAAGCGATTTTTAAAAGCATCAGTTCTGACTTTGCCCTGGGCGTTTAAGTTTGAGTGTGTTTTCAACTTAGCCTCGCTTGGATCAATTAGTTGATTGACTGAGAAGAAAGACGTATACACCATAAATTCTACAAATTATAATAACCTAAAATTATTAGGATGAAGATATTGTTATACATTAAAAGCAAATGATAGTGAATATGAAATCGTGAAATATCGTGTTTTTAGTTAGGGGAAAGTTGGAGAGTTTGAGCACAATTCAAGAAAAATTCACTAAAATTCTATTTTGTAAGCAAACGTCTAAAAAAATTACACAATATATTCTTTAGTATCTTATGAAGTCATTGTATGCTTAATGATAACGATTTTTAAAATTTTATTTCTGCAAACTCTCCTACTAGTGTAGATAAGATTGCGCACATGCGTAGGAGAGGCTGCGCATGAGAATAAATTAACATCTGATAGTACGAACCAAATAGAAACTACTCGTTGTGATCCAAAACATTATAAACTGTTGTAATTAGCTAAAGCAGCTGGAATATTCCTAATAAATGTTACATTTTTACTCTTGGCAGTGTTTATATATTTTACTAATACAATTGTAAGTGAACAGAGGAAAAGAATTTTACGCTTTTCACTTAATACATTCTTGTGTAGTTGGCCAGGACGAAACCGAAATCTACCCCTGATTTATACGTAACTTTGCGCAGTCGCTCCTCTCATTGTATTCAATGAATGGTACTGCACGATCTCTCCTACTTGACACTTGAGTCAATGATCTTAATTAGGGAGGAGAGATTGTGCACTCCATAGTTTGGGTGCAAATTTCCAGGTGACAGCAAACTCCGTACAACACTAGTTCTGACAAAAAACTAGCTCAGACACTATCCTTGAGTTATACAACTTTTAACGGTAAAATATTTCGTTTGAAAATGTACAAAATATTATGAAAATTCAAAGATTTACCTTCTGTCGTAGACGCAAAAAAGTAATGATAAGTTTAAGCGACCCCTGCTATCAACACAGGAATTCAACTGACAAGTTTGTCAGTAACGTATTCACTTGTTGTTCTTTACACTCTACACTTAATAGTCACATTCCTTCCCGTTTCTCCAGGATCCGTGCAATCTCTCCTACCGCGCAATCTCTCCTGACTTTACCTTACCAAGATGGCGGAGGTTGATCAATATCGTTAAAAAACAAGGCAGTAAATATTTCGGAAAAGTTTCCTAACACTTTTCGTTTATATTCTCATTAACTATTAATTAATACGATGAATGACTTTCATAACCAGTTGCATTTTCTAATTACTACTCCACGATACACAAACAAATAATATTTAAGTAAGAAAACGCATTAAACTAATTACTTTCCACTTATAAATACTCTTTTTGATTACTTCCTATTTACATATGCTGTTTGTTTTGATGTTATCTCATGAATATATTGTAAATCACTTCATTTAAATTGCCATTAAATACAAAAAAAAAAAAATATATTCCTAATGACAGGGCAGTTGCTCTGTAATAATTCCACCTTCTCTTCGTTCTAATGTTTGTAATATTTTCCTAACAGATGTCACTAAAGGATGGAATAAGTGCTATTCAGTTCTCTGAAGTAGAAATCTATTATTAAAGTGTTTTTGTTAAGTTGTTTTTACTATCACGTTTGAAGGAACCGTGAAGCATCTTCTCATGAAATACTTGTTAATGTTTATACTTAAACATGTCACGATGTGAGTGAGAAAACTTTTCGTCAAATGTTTTTACTCTGTTCCCAGTGTTGTCAGATTCTCGCTGGAATATTTCCCCTCAAAGTTCTGAAAAAATCCCCTTTTTTTTTGTCAAAATTTTTTAGCGTGTAAAGTTTTTCTTAAAACTTACTAAAATTCAATTTAAAAAAGTGCTAAAAAGGATTCAACAAAATTTCCCGATTTTTGTCCCTTTTTTTCCTTTTTCCCTTCAGGTGTCCTAAACTTTCTCGTTTTGCGGGATTTTTTCGATCAACCTGGTAACACTGTCTGTTCCTCTTTATCTTTACAATGTGGTTTAGCTTCGTTATGAAAATTATCTATGCATTCTGTTCGTTGGAATAGAACACCTAAATAAACTCTTTCACAACTTTTTGCAGTGACGTTACGGATGATATGTGAGCCAACTCATCGAGTTAAACAATGTAATGTATTAGTGCGGACATTTTTTTCTTTTTAGCCATCTTAGTGCTTTGCTAAATTAACACTCAGTTCATGAGTTTTTATTACAAAAATTATAAATTGAAAATAAATTTTAGAATTAACGGATTCTTCTTGTAAACCAAAAGAGTAGAAATGTTCACTCTTTTACAGCTTGTAGTAAGCTGAAATTGCACCCTCATTTTTTTCTTTGCAATTTGAATTGTTTTCTCCTTGTTCACTTGCAAACTACAATTGAACGTTATTTTTGCTTTTTATTTCAATGTCAACTCCAGAAAGAAAACGAAAGTTCTCTTTTTCTTTTCTTTTTTCTCCCCAACCTCAGGTAGATTCTGGAAACACCCCAGGAGGACTGTAATTCATTCGTTCTGTTCCTATCCACGTATCTAAGAAAGAAACCCATCTTCTTTTATATTTTTTGTTGTGTTTCTTCAAAACAGCATCGAAGTCATAATTTTGTTCTGGACTTAATTTAACCATTTCAATTCATATAGTCAAGGACAGTTTAGTCACTTTTGCTTTCGGTATAAAACTCTTGCTTTCGATTGAAATCAACCCTTTCCCACGAACATATATTTGAGCTTTCTCAGAAATAATATTTTTTATACTTCTTTCATAAATGCAACGTTTATGTTTTTTTTGTTTCTTTTTTCATTCTGTGTATCTATTGTTAAAATAATGCTTGAAATAAGAAAGTGTATGTCTCACTGGAGGATATGTCAAATTTGTATTTCTGTGTGATTTGTACTTCCCTATGTTGTATCCAAAACAGAGATTCTTTGAGCAAGATATAACTATAGGTGTACAACGTTCATATGTTACATGTGTCAACCATACAGAAATTGTATTGTGTTACCAAGATTCTTTCATCTGTAAACTTCTTGTTCTGAGTGTAACCAATGTAACCTCCTACCATGCTAAGTTGTGAATCAAATTTATGTTTCCCGTATTGTAATGTTCCAAAGATGTAGAAGTTGACAGTAAGATACAGGCTCGTTAAACACATTTGAAATTCAAGACACATAATCCCAAATTCCAAAACCTATATTTCCCACGAGATGATTCCTACTCCACTATGCCTAAGGCAAAACCAGGCCAACGAAGGAATACTTTTAGAAGAGAACCATAATCTCCCACTACAGATGGAGGACCATCCAATGACCACAAGTGGAAGTTACCGGAGTGTGAGTTTTCTAGAATTACCTCTCCTTGCGTCTACGGAAGTAACGAACCAGAAGTAAGTACGCATGCGCAAATCACTACTAGACTCCGCTACAACGAGCCCTTCGGCAAAGTAGAACGAGTTGAGACTTACATCCAGCTGACTAAGGACTGTCTCTATGACGTCACTACGTATCCAATCTTCACGATTAGAATCGTATCCACCCAATTACCAAATTATTGGATAATTGAAGAAACAGAGACAGTTTTACTCCGCCCTAGAGATATCTCGTTCCTCTCCGAGAATCTCGGGAACTACGGGGAAGTTGGAGTACAAAAGATGGACTCTAAGACTAGGAAATTCAGAGACCAGTCCAACACCAGACACAATCATGTAACCTTAAGCGATTCCTTCTGCGTCGCGCTAGCGTCGCTTTCCTAAAACCAAGCTAATCCTACCTACAGAAAGCTAAAATCCTCAACGACCTAAATACCTCGTTATTCCTGGTACCTGTGTCTGGTCTTTCCGAAGTTTTACTGTTAAGTCGGTTGCCGCGCTTCGAACTCACTGACCACCAAGAGCTGTAGAGGTGCAGCTCCACCACCATCACCACCGTCGAAGCTTGCCTGCAGTTCCAAGTCGCCGTCATGGAAGCCATGGTGACTTCTGGCCGAAACTTTGCCTTTCCTAAATTCCAAACTTTACATTTCTCTAAAAACATACACTCATAAGGCAAAACTCCTGACCTATAACACCTTGAACTGCTACATTCTTTTATTCAAACATAGAAACTGTTTCTAAAGCCTAAACATCTTACTTTCAGCTCACAAACTCAAAATTTATAAAATCTCTATAAGCAAATAAAGAATGTTCTTCCATCTAAGAAAAGGAACTTCTGATTTCAGACCAGAACTAATTGATTGGGTAGCTATCAAGCTTTCGACCATCACAAGTTCCCACGTACCTCTTCAATAACTCTCAAACGACTTCTAAAACTCTCTTATTCCAAGAAAACAGTCAAATTTCTTGGAATCTCTATTTTGTTTTGACGCTCTCTTTCAGAAAAAGGAGAAAGAAAAACGCCTCCGCTCGACCACGCGTCAAGCTGAAAGAGGGAGCACTCTTTTGTAGCGCGGAATTACCAATGGAATAAAAAAAAGTAGTTTCAACGTAACGCTCTCGCTTTTGGATGAAAACTATGCTCTTTCTAGATGGAATACTGATGAATTTGGATGTAACTTATTTTTGAAACTTGAAAGAGCGATTTCTACAGTGCATCATGGGTACTAGTGAAGATTATTCTCTGTCATTTGTTGCTGCAAAGGGCATTGAAAGACTATACTGTGACATTTATAGCGTTGCGTTTAATTACAAACAACAGAAAACTTTATAAAACGTTTCTGTGAAGAAAAAAAATATACCAGAAGACGTCAGGAGTAAGATATGTGCAAGAAATGTTTGAATGTTGTTCTCAAGTACCCGACGAGACGAGAGAAACCATTTCCAAGGTGTATTATCACTGTTGGACGGCTAGCTGATAGGTTAAGGCGTTGGATAACTGGCCGGAAGGTATCGGATTCAAATCATCCCGAGCTTGCTTTATTTGACCTTTCTCTTTCTCATTTATAATTATAAGGGGCAGTCAAATGAAAACCGAACACCCGCCATAGAACGCATTCCTCGCAAAAGTTGGCAACACTGTTGTTACGTACATCTGTAGGGTAGGAGAAATGCATAGTGAAAATGCACAGGTCCACACAGTTGTTTCGTTATTGCTCTGGAGGTGAGCGTAGTGAAAAGTGTGTTTGTTCAGTATTGGAAATGGAGACAAACAAAGAAGAGTAGCGAGGTGTGGTTCGTGTCTTTGTGGCCGAGGGTGATGGAACACGCGAAATTCATCGTCGCACGTCTTCTGTGTATGGCGAACACTGCATGTCCTTGACAAGTGTGCATGAGTGGCAGAAGAGATTCCGCGAAGGACGCACATCACTGCAAGACGATTCGGCCCGGGACAGGCCCATCGAGCCATTGTGCCTGATGTGATTGCGCGGATTGATGGTCTGATCTGTGAAAACCGACGAATCATAGAGGAAGAAATTCGTGTTCAGGTCGGCATTAGCCATGGCTCCGTGCATGCCATTATCAAAGATCACCTGCAGTTCCGAAAAATTTGAGCGCAGTGGGTTCCGCATCAACTGACGGAGGGACAAAAGATTGACAGAATGGCTGCATGTCTCAGTCATCTGCAGCGGTACCAGTGGGATAAAGTATTAACACTTCTGGCAATCACTTTTGAATAAAACAAAGTCCATTGTCACTTTGTAGCTGGTGTTCAGTTTTCATTTGACTGCCCCTCATACATTACCTTTTTCTTTTCTTACTACTTGTGAATAAGTGCTCCATTTTGCATCTTTTTACGTTTTTAATATTTTCATTGAACCAAAGATCCCATCGTTTCTCGAGCGGAAATTTACTCCGAGCGGAATTTTGCTCTTTTGATTTACTGTGTACTGTGTAGGTTTAAATTTGTAGGAGCAGTATTGCGATTTCGTATAACGATAAAAATTCATTCGAGGCATACGGAGGTAGTAACTGCCACCCATTCCATATAAAGCTACTAACTCCTTTTGTTAGCATCTCTCCATGGAAACGTTTAGGCTCAGGACTGTATTTTCCTTTGATTTGAGGTTATTTAAGGTTAATGTAAAGCAACGATCTCCAACAAAAGATAGCAGCACTATCTCCGTATATGCCTAATGTTGTATTTTTATCGTTGCACGAAATTTCAATGCTGCAGCTACAAATTCAAGCCTAGAGAGTTCAAACTTTCAGGAAAGAAAGTTCATAACCAATTCAAGAGTTCCATCAATGCAGATTTCTTTTTGTTCATTGTTGAAAGAGTTTTATTGTTATTAATGTTGACATTCACAACAACAATCAAGCGATTTCAACATTGAAGAAAAACGAAAATTAAAAGAAAAAAATCGGCATTGATCAAACTCTTGAATTAATTATGAACTTTCTTCCCTGCAAGTTAGAACTCTCTGGACTTGAATTTGTAGGAGCAGCATTGAAATTTCGTGTGCAACGATTAGACATATACGATTGTAGTGCTGTCATCTTTTGTTGCAGATCCTTGCTTTACATTAACCTTAACTCCAGCCAACCTCAGGAAGTTTACTGAAAAAGAAAAAGAAAATGAATTTCTGACCTGACAAAATTCCATGTAGTTACCTCAGTAGGGATAATTGTGGCGCAAACTTTAAGGAAAGACATGCAGGCTTTAAAGTTAAATAATAATTTATATTTAGAATTTTTTTTGTCCTCTTGTAAATCAACACACTAAAAGCTTTTAAAAAAATGAACATGTTGCATGTTGATAGTTCTGTCATAATACTGGCACGTTTTATCTAAATCGTGTATGAGATTGGCATGAACCCTGTTCCGCTAATCATGTTCTGTTTATACTTTACACGTCACGAAATGCTGCAACTATTTAAGGATGTTTTTAATATTTATTTTTTTCATTAAGAGCTTTTTAAAAAAGCATTTTCTGATTGTAACGCCAGGAGGAGATTGTCTGGAATACCTAGAGATAAGATGAAAGAAACACAGAACCTAAAATAGTTGTTAAAAGCAGAGAGGTTCATTAAATTTATGACAGGCAGAAATAACATTGTTTCATCTCTTCATTTACAAAAGAACGGTCATCAATTTCGTACAGTTATAGTGGTTATGCTGGAGAAGGTTTATAACGTTTGAAAATGGAAAAATTTATGTGGTTTCCTTGCAAACGCTACTTTTAAGAAATACACATTTTCTCGTATTACGTAAGAACGGCTGGACGAATTATTTCCAAAATTAATATTTAGAAAGAGTTCACAACCCTCCACGTTTTAGCCACACCGAAACTTTCAAGTAAGCGCCGTTCCCATATGGCTTTAGAAACTACGTATATTAAAAAAAAAATAATAAAAATCTTTTTAGACATACTTTCCTTGAGGTTACTGTAAAGCCAAGATCTCCAACGAAAGATGGCAGCACTACCTCTATATATTTCTAATGTATTTTTATTGTTGCACGAAATTTCAATACTGCTCCTACAAATGGAAGCCGCGAGAGATCAAACTTTCAGGGAAGAAAGTCCATAAGCAATTCAAGAGTTCTATCCGTGCCATTTCTTTTATTTTCTTTCTTGTTCATTGTTGAATCGCTTGATTGTTGTTATGGATATCCAAACCTATAACGATATAGCTGTTTCAACAATGAACAAGAAAGAAATTAAAAGTCGGCACGGATAGAATTGGTTATGAACTTTCTTCCGTGAAACTTTGATCTCTCGCGGCTTCCATTTGTAGGAGCAGTATTGAATTTTTGTGCAACGATAAAAATACATTAGTCATATATGGAGGTAGTGCTGCCATCTTTTGTTGAAGATCTTTGCTTTACAGTAACCTTAAACAATTCGTACTAAAAAGTAAAAAAAAAATGCTTATGCATGAAGAAAAAAGCATGGAGCGCGCCAATTCAAGAATTTATGATATGAGAACGCGCCTCATGCTTTTAGTTTTTATTCATGCATAAACAAAATGATTTTTTACTTCTTGGTGCTAATTATTTACGAAAAGCATGTCTTTAAAAATGTTTTTATTGTTTGTTTTTTTCGACTTTTCGGTGTTAGGATACATTTTCTCAAACTAGGTGTTTTGTGACCCAAATCCTAAAGTGTTCTGCAACCAGTGAAACCCAGGCTAGTTGCAGGCTAGTATTTATTTTAGGATAAAGAAGTCTATATTAAAAATAAAGAAAAAATAAATATGCATTTAAAATATAGAAATATATGAAAGTAACAATGAAATATTGTTTTGTCACCCGACTTACGCTGCTGTGCAAAATTTCATCATTGTATGACGTCGGGAAATGAATTAAATTAACGTTGCAAGATTTGAGGACACCACGAACCATTGAGAACTAAAGAAAAGAATGTAATAAATATTATTTTAGCTTCTTGTATAAGTAAAATTGAAAGTTAATAAATAGACTACACGATATAAGAACAACTGAAGATGAACTTCAAAAGGACACATTTTATTTATTTCTTTGACATTTATGACCTTTTTATTTCCTTATTATTATTATTACTCTGTCAAAATCCATAGCCTTGCTCTTATTCTCACCACTGGTTTGTTGACAAAACATTAAAACCAAAAGAAAAAAAATATATTTGAGAAATGATTAACTCACTCACCTTCTTGCATTCCGTTTTATTTCTAAAGAGCATTTTTTTTTCACACGACACTCCAATTAATTTTAACAAAGGTTGATTAATATGACATTACCTTCCCCCTTCTTCTTCTTCTTTTTTTTTGCTTTTGACTAACTCGTCACGCGTTTGGCTTAGCAAAGGAGTAAAAATGAAAACAATATGAAGGTACTTTCTTTATTTTTCTTGATAATTATCTATGTATGCTTCCTTGTTCCGGGATTAGCTAAGGTCTGGAAACTTTTTACTGAAACAATTAAGATTCCGCTTGCAATTAGCGTCGGAATTTGAGCTGTGCAATTTTTTAAGAGATTATAGTTAATTCTTATAGACACCAAATTCGCAATAAAAGTTAAAAAGGAAGACTGTAGTGTAAGGACACAAATTGTAGATAACGGTACATAGTTAAGAATGTCTAACAATATCTCTAATTGTGCAGGACGTCGTTAAAAAGTATTTTGCGAAAAAAGTTATGATATAATTGATGTCATAGAGATACGGATAGAATAGAGGTAGGCTGAGGTCTTTTTTTTATCGGTGAGGGGAGAGAGGTCAAGGGGCGGAAGGAACGAAGCACTTCCACCAACGAAAATAACAAGTGCCTCTTGCTATACTGTGTACAAAAATTCCCGTCTTCCGTCCTACTCGTCAGATGACAGCACAAGTCTAAGATCACGTGATACCGCCGAGAAATGCCATTGGCGGGAAATTATTAATTTTCATTGGCTAAGATGTCAATAAAAATTTCGACCATAATAGTCGTTACGTTTCATAAAAAAATGTTTAATAAATTTAATATTATCTTCTATATTGGTTTATTCTTTGGAAATAGATTGCTCTTTATCTCATCTTTGCCATCTAAATTTATGTTTTCTTTTCTCTTGATTTTATATCCATTTCCGTCTGCACGAGGTAAAAGAGTTCTTCTTCTTCTTCGTTCAGTTACATAGATAAAAATGACGGTTGGTTGGCTAGAAACAAGGAAGTTCTAATAGAAGATTTGGAGCCAAACAACAACTGAGCATCTACTGAGAGGACGTACCTGATTGACTATTGCAACTAGAGAGCTTGTTGCCATCGTTGTTAGCAGAAAACTATGTTTTTGATTGGAGTAAGCGGGCTAATTGGACTGGACTAAGCTGTGACATTTGGCTTTATGTTCTTAGCAAAATCGCATATCCTCTATTAGAACATCCTTGGTTAGAAAATGAAGGCACCAGGACTGGCCGCAACTTTTGCTACTATCGAGGTATACGTGAGAGCTTCTAGCAATCACTTATTATTATTTTTTTTAGTGATAGTTTCAAGAAGGCGTCCTTAAGTTACAATGGCTGCATTCAGCCCGGTGAGCGGCTCAGTGAGAGTGATCTCCAATGAGTGAGCGCTCACAGCGGATCCTTCAGATGCAAAATTTCGTTTATGCTCAACAAACAGTTGAATTTTATAAAGCGTATGGTTGACGTTCCACGAACAATTGAATATCGCACAGCACAAAGAGTAGTAAACATGACGCGTTGGGAAGATATGAGGCATATGTTATAGTTTTTTATCTTACCAGACTGAAGCTGCAAGTGCACCTAATGACTTGTAGTTATTTCATAATAATTACTATTAATTTCGTAAGTGACACTATTGCCCTCTCCACCGGAAGCCATCTTGCAGTCGCACTTCCGGGAGTCCGGTTCACAAGTGATAGCGAAAATGTGGCATTCGAAGGGTAAATTCAGTGATCCCTCACCGCGCTTAATGCCACCAATGTAACCTATCAAACGTAAGCAGATAAACTATGGACTATACTTTCATTTTCTTCAAAATATTTACTGCTTTAATGTAATTACTGTAGGGTTTTCCTTCTTCAACAGACAGAAGCATCTTTAGGCATAGACCTCATAATAGATAGACTTAGCACGCTTCCCCATTTATGACGTCTATAGCAGAATTACCCAGCGGATGGATTCAAAATCGCGTGCTCTGAACAAAAATCCATTAGTTTTAACGCAGCCAGAAATGGGGAGGCGTGCTAAATCTATCTATTATGAGGTCTATGCATTAGGGACACCTTAGGATATATCATTATGTAAATTATTTAAACTAGTTACTGCTAGAAGAGGGTGACAGTGACTGGTATGCCATTTTCCCACACAGTCCGTTCATTTGACATGAGATTGAATAACTAATAATAATTTAAAAAAATGAATTTTCAGATTTCTCACATAGCCATTTTTACCTTTAAGACAAAAATATGATGGCTAGTATTTTCACATAGTATGTGGCATCACAGAAGCCAATAGTTGGCACTGGTGCCAACTGCAATGGCTAATAAGTTTCAGATAAAAGAATAGATCTACGTCTACACCAGCTACTACGTGCAACGTTACATCCGAAATGAAATACCTACCCCAAAACATATAGGGAACGAAAGTGCCAATAACTGGATATGATGGGGAGTAGTCATTTTACTGCTTTGAAGAAAAAAATAAAAATAATATATATATATATATATATATATATATATATATATATATATGGCCGGGAAACCGGGACAGGACCGGGAAACCGGGACTGTCGCCCCAAAAGGCTTCTGCCACTAACTGGGAGGAGACCCCTTAATTACTCTTGCTGAGACTTAAGGGAACCGACCGGGGTAGACGCCTAATGTCCAATCCATACGTTCACGTCGTGGGGCCTGTTAGTACCCAAGCAACTGCTTGGCGAACGAACATGGATGGGCTGCTCACCAACCCGCATTAGCTGACAGCGTGGTGAGTCAAATGTCAGCACCCCTCCTTTCTTTACATATGATGGTACAAGCAAGGAAACAGCCTCGGAGGCCCTCATTACCCGGAGGACGGAATGCAGCTGGCAACGGCAGCGGTCAGTCCTGCAGGAAGTCAGAGGGTCAAAATGCCCGGGTTTGGACTGTAGACTGCCAGGACACCGACACGGCAACTCGAACGGACCTATACGTGGCGACCCTCAACTGTAAGTCACTTGCAGGAGAGGACAAATTAGAAGAACTGCAGAATGAACTTAAGAGGATTAAGTGGGACATCATAGGACTATCAGAAGTGTGGAGGAAGAATGAAGAACAGTTGGAACTACCGTCAGGGCACACGTTCTACTACAAAGGAACAGAAACTGGAAAAGCGACAGGCGTTGGCTTTATAATTAATAAAGACCTGAAGTCACGAATCACAGAAATTGAAGGAATTTCAGATAGAATCGCAC
>JAGDQP010008662.1:0-26216 GCA_022664845.1 Lepisma saccharinum | reverse complement strand
AGTAGACATCAAAACAAACAAGAAACTATATGGACACAAATCGCAAATCGGCGTCCTTTACGAGTAATGGGCGTGGGAAATTTGGCGGCACGGAACTTTGAGACGCTATAGCACAAAGACGAATGGCCGTGACACAGGCGGCGTGGAATTTCATAAAGGAAGTCATATGCGTTGTATCCAAAAATATCAAAATCAAAACTCCAGAAGAAATGCGCAAGGGATTCAAGAAAGGAAGTGAGGGATTCCCGCTTATGTTTGCAAATAAAGCTCGGTGAAAATGAGCTGGAAAGGAAAGAGTATGTAATATTAAAGTAGAATTCGTCTGTGCCACTTCGATAGTGCAAACAGAATCAAAGATATGGAGAACTGTGGGGTTGCGATGAGTGGTTGCATAACTACCAGTAAATAAGTTTCAACCATACCAGAAAGATTCGTGTATTGAAGGGTAGATTACTGTGTTATCAATTCATACAACGTTGCACTCTCCATTTGTAGTACCACACACACGTACGGAGTCATTTTGATAACACGTTGTTACTGAATCCACAAAATAGTATGTTCTACTGTCTGTATTACTTTGTCGTCTAACCTGTCGTCTACAACTCGTAGATTGTTCTGTTACCTTCTACACCCTACAGTGGAAATGACATACGTTATTTCAATGTTTGCACTACCACAAAAGTGCAGTGATAGGTGAAGGGAAGTAAGGAGGTCTGAAAGACTTTTCACCGTGTGTTCGTGAGTCCTAGAAACGTATGCTGAAGCTATGAACTAACAAAATAGTATGCAGATAAGGACGCATTCCAATAGAAAGGACAATAGAATTGGGAAACGAACAGTACCACGCAATCTTGTCCTCTTTGCACAAGCAACCATCATTGCGAGAACCTGCGGCGGACATTAAGGGTCCGTGCGACAAAGGCACAAAACAAGTATGTTTGCAATACAAAACACTCTGAACAATTACAAAGGAAACACTTGTCACTAGGTCAGTACGTACCACTTACCAAGTTCGAACCGAAGAGTACTCATTGTGACGATCCAACTGACGCATGTGGGGAGTCCATTGCATGAAGCGACATGTACTGCAAGAGCTGCTGGAAGGAACGCCAACGAACAGCGATGCATGCCTCGCACCGACGACGTATGTTCGCATAGACGCGATCGAAAACGGCTGGCATGTCTCGGATTTCCTCAGCCGCAGCTGCCACGAGATCTTCCTCCGACTCTATCGGGGTTTCATACACCAACGTCTTCATGTGACCCCATAGAAAGAAATCCAGTGGCGTCAGGTCAGGCGAGCGTGGTGGCCATGCTCTTGGACCACCACGGCCAATCCATTGTTGTCCGAAGGAAGTGTTTAAATGATCTAGGACAGCCCGTGTGAAGTGGGGAGGCGCACCGTCGTGTTGAAACCACATGTGCTGTCGGATTCCAAGAGGAATGTCTTGCAGTAACTCCGGCAGTATCTCCTGTAAAAAGATTAAGTAGTTGGCACCAGTGAGACGTGCTGGGAGAAGATATGGTCCAATTAATCGTCCATTTATGATGCCTGCCCGTACGTTCACACTGAATCGTTCCTGAAATGCGCGCTCTCGAACACCATGAGGATTTTCGACTGCCCACATGTGGCTACTTTGACAGTTAAACACACCATGCCTAGAGAAGGTCGCTTCGTCAGTGAAGAGTATCAGTTGAAGAAATGCAGGATCCTCTGCACAGCGCTGAAGTATCCACTGATAGAAGTCTACACGTGGCGCAAAATCGGCTGGACCAAGACTTGGAACTCGCGCAATATGGTATGGATGCAAGTGTTCTTGGTGGAGAACCCTCCAAACAGTGGTACTGCTTCCCCTCAAGTCACGTGCCATGCGTCGGGTGCTCATCGAAGGATCCCGTTCCACTCGTCGAAGCTCATCCTCTTCAAACTGCGGGGTTCGTACGCGTCTCGGAGCACCACAGTCGATTCTGTTGACGGTGAAGGTACCTCTCTCCCTAAGCCGACGTTCTAGTCTGGCAAAGATAGTACGTGACGGTACTCGACGATGTGGAAAGCGCTCGGCGTAAAGAAGACGCACACGCCTTTCATGACGATGAGCTTCGCCATAAATTAATAGCATTTCTGCATACTCATCAAACGTGAACTCGGCCATTGCATTAAACTGCACGATCAGATCACGAGAGACTGTTCTCTGGACTCGATCACAATGCAAACTGTTGTACGGTGGAGAAGATTGTACTGATAGGTGTACGTCACGTTATGTGCAGGGGCTCGCAGCGTGAACGTCATACACGCCAGTTGGAAAGCCATGTGAAAATGCTTGTTTTTGTTGAACCAATTTGCTGCGCTTGTTGATAGATACACATTCTGGTAAAATGGGATACGAAGTCAGAACCAGGATTGGACATGTGAAGCAATCGGAAGGTAAAACCGGTACGAACTGTTTAATATACACGTTATTCCTGCCAATTTACTTTTCTTCCTGCAATGCACAAAAGTGTTGTATTGTCTGCTTCTTTTCTCGATTATGTTACGTCGAACACACACACATTCCACTATGAACAACAAAAATGGCAAATTGTGGTTTTGGCTCAGCTGGTGATGATTACTGCGTGTCTTGTGACAACCTTGAATGATAAGGCTTGTATGGTTCAGTCTTTATTGTGCCATCATGTTGTTTCCGGTCGACAAGCATTCATAAATAGAAATAGTCCAATACTTCATGCATTCATATTAATGTCTTCCACGATCTGCACATGTGACACAATGCGTGCGTGCGTGAATTGTTATTAACGTCCTAAACGAGCTAAAGAGCTTCTAAGGACGGGACCTACAGCTTTACGTGGATTCCGACCCACATGTGTCCCCACCGGGAATCTAACCCGGGACCCCTTTGTTAGACGGAAGCGAGCGTTAACACTCACCCACAGGGGACACGTGCAACAATGAGTGGCATATCTCAAGCTTCGACATTCGTTTCAAAATTGTACAAAACCGCCTTGTCTTGGCCCTCTTCACTCGTTCTTTGAACTCGGGATTTACCAATTACGTTCGGTCATACCCTAGGCACACTCTCGGAACCAGAAACATACTTCGAAACTACATACTACTGTATTTGTTATTTATGGCCATTACGTATCTGAAGCTCCGGTCGAGATAGATAAGGGCCCACGATTTGGAAAGCAACGGCCCTGGTCTTACAGAAGGTATCTCAGCATTTGTCTGGTGAGAATGACCTACACCAGTGAAACTTTCCGTCACGATGTTCGGTCGCAGTAGGATTCGGACACACATACCGCGTGGCAGGCAGACACACAAAGTGCTTCATTCATTTTGCATGTCACTCAGTGACGTTCTCTGTTAATGCAGATAGCGTACATCGCAAACACAAATACCACATGCCTGTCTTGAATGATAGTGTGTGACTTTTTTCCATAGTATGCACTTAGGGCAGTCTACTGTCAATGTGTTTCAGGTACACCCAGTAGAGTTGCAGAAAGCCAAGAGTTTAGCTGCATGGTTTGAATGGATGAAAGTTGTTTTCCGAGCAACCCAGGGTGGTTTGGTAACAAACTTTGATTATTATGTAACATGAATAGAGTCCAGTCACATTTTGCACAATGATTCTCGGCTTAATACTACTAGTATCATTTGTTACTCCCACAGATTAATAATAAGACTACGTTTTGTACTGCTTTTGCGTGTTTCACATGTACGTAGAACCCTCAGCAAACCAACTATCTTTCATGTGACATTTCAAAAACATTATACACTTGCAAATTGTTTACTGGTAGTTATGCAACCACTCATCGCAACCGCACAATTCTCCATATCTTTGATTCTGTTTGCACTATCGAAGTGGTACAGACGAATTCTACTTTAATATTACATACTCTTTCCTTTCCAGCTCATTTTCACTGATCTTTATTTGCAAACATAAGCGGGAATCCCTCACTTCCTTTGGGGAATCCCTTGCGCATTTCTTCTGGAGTTTTGATTTTGATATTTTTGGATACAACGCATATGACTTCATTTATGAAATTACGGCGCCTGTGTCACGGCCATTCGTCTTTGTGCTATAGAGTCTCAAAGTTCCGTGCCGCCAAATTTCCCACGCCCATAACTCGTAAAGGACGCCGCTTTGCGATTTGTGTCCAGATAGTTTTTTGTTTGTTTTGACGTCTACTTTCAACTCCCAAACGCTGTCATAGGAATTACGGAACACCCTGTATATATTCTACATTTTTATTGTTTCACGGAGAAACAGACCCGGAATAGGAGTTTCTAAACGAAAGTGGTTTAGAAGGGCTAATAACTCATAAGTTTATCCTGTATGAGCATTTTGGGGAAAAAATATCCCTAGACAACAGCACAGGGAATGAATAAACACAGGGAGTGACTGAAATTGTGGGTGTTCGTTGAAAAGGATGTATTGAGGTAAAAGATGGAAGCATAAGTGGTGTTAGCACCGCGTACAATGAAATAAAAACTATCTTGACTTTAACTAAAGTAACTTTCTAAAGAAAGCAATTTATTCATAAGTACTTACTTTAAGATAAGAGTAAAGGTCGATTTTCATGAAAGCTTGCGTTGCTTGCGATTTGGATGAATAGCCAATTGAAATACGTGTAACACACAGAACACGTAATAGGGGACCTTAAAATACGTGTCTCAATTGGCTACTCACCCTAATCGCAAGCAAAGCAAGCAACACAAGCTTGAATGAAAATCAGCCCTAATGTTGATGTGAAGAACAGTGAAAAAGAACTTGACCTCTGCGGAAATCGAAGCCCTGCCTTCCGACTAGCTATCTGAAGCTCTACTGCCAACTCTAGGGAAATCAATCACCATTGGAAATGGTTTTATCGTCCCGTCAAGCAATTGACACAGATAATCATAGATGACAGTGCAGTGAATGAAGGTGACGCGGCTTAAGTGGATATTTCTTCACCGAGTCTCTCCTATTCATACAGACCAGCAACTCCTATTCCCCATTTTAATCGCATGTATAGGGAAGCACATCAAGAAATTTGACGTTGATTGGGCATGACATCTGACGGTTGAGTCAGATTTCTTAAAGCTTGTTACTGGCGCCAATTGAAGGATGGATTAAAGGAAACTGTAATTGATTATACATCGAAATCGAATGAAGCTTGATCAAACTTATTGGAAGCTTGCCATATCAAGCGTATAAACTTGCGTCAAGTTTGCCATTGCAAGTCTAAAGTTGAATCATACATAGAATATGGCACTCGGGTTTTTAACCTTTCTAGTGATGCCAGACCGGCATTTGGTATTTTCTTGAAAGAGTCCACCATTTTAGAAATAAAATGAGCAAGACGTTATTTACACATAGGCTTGCTTTGTTTGTGGTATTTACTCTAAAACTCGATGGTCACGAGTTACAAATTGTCGCTGTTTAGTAACTGCTAGGGTGCGTGGCTGACTGTATATATCTCGCTCGATTATTTTTGTAAGAAGATAATTTTTTTCTTCGGAGGTTTGGCCTGTATTTAACAATATCCAGTTGGTAATCCTACCTGGGAGACACGTATGTTCAAACCCATCTTGACTGATGTTTTGTAGAGTTTTCCTGACCACTGCTTTCCCCATCAATTTCTCTAGCACTGTGCTCACCAAGTGACGCCATCCTTTACATTTGTGATGGGACTTAGGTGCTTGATCAATGCCCAGAAATAATTCTTATGTAAATAAGAGAGCGCCAGTCCTTTAAAAGTAAGTAGTCTCCCGATTTTAAAACAATTCTCCTATAAACGTAAATCCAAATATAATGAAGATAGCCTCGAGGGTAGTGCAGAAGTAGAATCAGTTGTCCTTGAATGAACTATTTTCCATTTCTCCCGTCGTAAGAAAAAGGTTGAATTACCCGAAGCTAGTTACAGAAGCTTCCAAACATACATATAGAAAAGTTCACAGACACAATACCTTGGGGGATGTACTTACGAGAAGGGTAAAGTGAAACTTAAGGGAATTTTAAGTATATTTTCTCATGAGTGTCTACTGTTGAAAGAAGAAGAAGTTCTGTGTCGCCTGCAGGAAAGTAGGAAGGAAGCTGGAAAGGGATTTAGGAGAGCTTCACGCAAAAGAAAAACCTGACACATCCTTTCCAACTGTTGCATGTCGAGCCAAAATCTCATTGTTATGCATATACTTTCAGGCAGCAAGGGCGAAAAAGCGTGTTTCTTCTTGAGAAATTGGCTAGAAGACTTCTCCTCCCTTTCTTGTAGATGGAGAGACGAGAAAGCTTCCATTTGTACTGAATTCAACACGCAAATAAACTTCTCTTTTCTTCCTTCCTTGCTACGCTTTCCTTTCAAAGTACGTTTGCTAGTGTCCTCAACAAAGTATTAAAGGTTTACTTGGAAAATGTTCTTATCAACTTCACTGTTATTTTCCAACGACGTACAATTCATGAAACAGTTTTCATTCATGGTGTCAGCACTATAAAAATAATACTTATTTTACACTTTTTGGTACACATCAGTGAGAAAATCAGTTGTAAGCTCTACCAAGAGTAAGTAAGCCTTTTCACGTACGCGCTGTACTCAACCAAGAGTGAGGGAGTCTCTACATGTACACGCTGCGACTGCGCTCGACTAAGAGTAAGTAAGGGAGCCTTTTCATGTGCGCGCTGCCCTGAACTAAGAGTAAGTAAGGGAGCCTTTTCATGTACTTGCTTCGACCAACCAAGAGTAAAGGAACCTCTTCATGTACGTGCTGCGTTCAACCATGTGTTAGTAAATGAGCCTCTTCATGTACGCGTTGCGCTGAACAAAATCTTTTCGTGATCGCGCTAGATGAGTTCTTCACTTGCAACTTCGTGTAATAGCTAATAGAAATACGTGACGCGATACGCCACGCAATTCCACTATTGGCTGCTAGACCATATCGCAAGCAAAGCACTCATACATGAATAGTTGAACGAATTTGTACAAAAGACTTGTGAAGTTAACCATGTATTTCTGAAGGAAAATATTGAACTGTACAAAACTATAATGATACTGGAAATACTATTCACAAGAAGAGACAGTTCGGTAGTTAATAATAATAATGGTGTTCTCACAATCACTAAAGATGATATTCGTATATCTGTATTTATTTATTTATTTATTCAGAAAGCAACAGGCTAATACCTATTTACAGTCTTCGGTTGCATCAACCTTAGTCTCATGTACAAAATATTTAGCATAAAGAAATCTGAGTGAGTATGTTCAGTTAATTGATTCAACGTACGAAAAAAAAAAAAACATAAGTCGTGTTCTTTCTTATGCACAGACTAAAAACGCAATATAATTATTATCTTCCTTTCAATAGCAAAATATAACTTTATTTTTTACAAATCATTCTGAAGCTCTCTATTTTATTCCTAATTTTTACTTGTTAATTTTAATCCATTTTGATGGGGGGTCTGTCCCCCACCATAGAAAATTACAAATGCGGTTATTTTATCTTTTCTGTTTATTATTGGAAGTATAATTTATTTTATCCCGTTTTCTTTATTTTAAGTTTAACCATTTCGCGTTTAGGAAATTGGGGGATTTGTAGTTTGGGGTTTTGTCCATTTTAGCGTTTGGGACTTCTGAAGTTCTGTAGTCCCACAAGGACATTCTGGTACTGAATGTGGTAGGCGGCTGAGTACGCCTCAGAGGGCCAGGTATGAGAACACGATGAAAAGTCTCCAGGGTTCTGGCCGGGATTTGAACCCGAGCAGCCCAATTCGTAGTTTATACTTATCCAAGATCATTTTAGTCAAACGTTGGTCAATTTCAAGGCAACTGTTTGAAATGAAGAAGCAATTCAAAGTCCATAAAAAAGAGAAAACGGTCAGTGTTGGAACAAGCTTTCCAGTACATATTATATTATGGTCTTCCTAGAGATGACCAGAGGATATAATGAAAACACAGTCAGGTAGGTGGTCCACAATTTTGTACGAGACGCTCCTGAAGAAAACAAAATGCAGTGGAAATATAATAGCATGTTGATTGCTCTTTCATTTCTGTTTTCGGTAATCTTTCGTGACAGTTTCACTTGTTATTTACGTTCTCGAAAATTGAGTGAGATAGAGAGTTGAGCATGCAATTGATCTCCACCCTTTCAGGAACCGGGACTTTCTTTTGCGTGAATGGAGGGGCGTTGGCTCTTTACCTCTCCTCTTGAACAGTTTAGGAGAGCACACCTTTCTCCTTAAATTGGTCTTCCCCTACCTGTGAACTCAATACTCCTACTCAATAACTGCTAGATTGATTGTCGATTTTGTTCAAGGTCAACGAATCGCTGAAGAATTATTATATTGCAACAGTGAGGCTACCTGTTACATTCAGCTGTTGCTATCTTCAGATACGAGAGAGATAGAACACGTAGGAAATTTATCGTGTTCGTAGCACGTTTGAGGGCTTGATTTCATGAAAGCTTGCGATTAGAGTGAGTAGCCAATTGAAGCACGTGTTTTATTACATAATACGTACAACAAGCAATAAAACGCGTGTTTCAATTGACTACTCACCCAAATCGCAAGCAAAGCACACAACGCAAGCGTGCATATAAATCTGCCCTAAGTTATTGAGTGCAGAAAAAACGTTCTTCTTCCTTTCTCATTGTTTTATGTTGTTACTTAAGACAGCTTAATGGACTGGAGTTGAAAAGTGAAGAAAATGTTCCTTCAACAACAGTTAGACGCTGTTGAAACGTTAAACAAAAGTAAGGGCTCATTTTCAAGCCCGCTTGCGTTGCTTGCATTTAGGGTGAGTAGCCAATTGAAACAAGTGGTGTTTCGTGGCGTAGTTTTATTACGTGTTGATACGCGTGTTTTACCTTTCAATTGGTAATTCACCCAAATCGCAAGCAAGGCAAACGGGCTTGAAAATGAACCCTAACGCAATGAAAAGCATTGAAACATAAACAAAATGGAATGAAAGATCATTGGAATGAGAGGGAATCGAAGACGGGCTTCCAAGGTCCATAGCACAACTAATATAAGGAGCTTGTCAAGTCGTAATAAATCCCTGTACTTCATACTGCCACCTGCTGGCGTTCCACTTAAATACGTGCTAAAACACTGCTGAGGTACGTGTTGAGATGGATGACCGCGCAAACGCCAATGACCTCTGTCTAAAAGCGATACTGGACTGACTGCTGCCATTGAAAATGTCATGAATATATGAAGCCAGAGAGCAGGGAGAACACTTAATCTCATTTGTCCTCTTTCAGTCTAATCCAAAGCGGACAAGTGAGCAGGAGTCGAGTCCAGTAACTTTGGTAAAAAAAACTATGTTTATGGGCCAGTCTAGTAACTTTGGACTTCGACCCGTCACGATTTTTTTTGGGAGGGTACTCTCCTAGCCACCCCTACCTCTTTGTCTTCTTGACACAACTTTGTTTCGAGTACCTGAGGGGTACAACGAATCGAAAAGGGATTATCCGCAAAGTTGGGGTAGGCCATACCCAGTTTCGTCTCCCCACCTCGATCCCTGCTTGGCATCGAGGCACGGAGTCGAACCTGTTTGCTCAAAGTTAATGTTGTTGGGAGGGCTATAGGAGATATTTCTAATAGCCCAGTTCCCGGCGGACAAACCTGGGCCCTATTTCCGCGATTGGGGGAATTAACTTTATTTTATTTTTTCTTTTCTTTTCGTATACATTGTTTACATAAAAGATACTTTATTAAGTATTACAATTTACAGCATAGTTTAATTTTTAGGTAGATTTCGAAGAAAAATATACCTATTGAGATCGATACGATATGAAAGTATATATTTATATATTGACACGCTAGCGGCCATAATTTTGAAGATATTTGAACCAAATTTTTATATGTTGTTTCTAGGCTTAATAGCTCGGTTAAGTTCGTTAATGAGCAAAATCGGTCGCCATCTTGGATCCAAAATGGCCACCGAACCCATTCTTGTATAGAATACACAGCCTAAACCGCTGGCGCTTTTGAAATCAAATTTGGCATAAAGGTACAACATCACTTTTTGATTATGAAAATGTTACCTAATGAGTTCAAAGACGCCATCTTGGATCCAAAATGGCGGAAGTAACCATTTTTTTTCATATCGTTTGAGCTAGAGACACGAAATTTGACATAAAGGTGTATTGTCACTAGTAGTTCAGAAAATATTACGAAATGTTGAAAAAGTCGCCGTCTTGGATTCAAAATGGCCGCCGAACCCATTGTTGTATAGAATACACAGCCTAAACGGCTGCATCTAGAAATATAAAATTTGGTAACACTATACATTATCATTTGTATGTTAATAAAATATTACATGATGTATCCAAAGACGCCATCTTGGATCCAAAATGGCGGACCTAAGAAAACATTTTCCACACTGTTTGAGCTAGAGATACGAAATTTGGCATAAAGATGCATTATGACGAGCAGTTTAGGGAAATCCTACAACATTTGGGAAAAGTCGCCATCTTGGATCCAAAATAACCGCCCATAATCCCATTTTGCACACTGTTTGAGCTGGATAAATGAAATTTTACTTGAAGTTGTACCATCACAAGTAGGTCACGACAATATAAGAAAACTTTCAAAAAGTCGTCAACTTGGATCCAAAATGGTCGCCCCAAAAACCCAATTTCCAAATCATTGAAGGTAGAAAAACGAAATTTTCTTTGAAGGTGTATGACCAAGAGTAGGTTACAATAAATGGGGCAAACCTTCCTTTTGGGGGCGCAGCCCCCCGTGGGAGGGTGCAGATGGATACCATGGTGGTGTAGTGCTGCAGTGAGATTTTGGTTAAGATAAAGAAGGCGCATCCTCTCAAAAGCACTGAAGTTGGGGGCGAACCCCCTACGGGGGTCTGGGGGCAGCGCTCCCAGCGAAGTAAAGCGAGTATATATATATATATATGTCTTGTGAGGTATCGTTGAACAGCTCTTGATGAATAATCTAGAAAATAATAAATAGTTTCTCGATAGCTCTCATATAAGGCGAGATTTGATTTTTTGTAAATAAAAAAACTTCGAGATCTACCTCAGCCTGTAGGCCTACCGAAAGGGATTATTTCTTATTTATTTATGTATTTATTATTGTTATTATCATTGTTATTATTTTTTTCTCCATTAATTAATTAATTGGGTTCTATAAATATGCTTATTTACCTCTAGCTTCTCTTTTATTTAAATTTCCATTCATACTCAATCATTCCCATTATTATTCTTTTCATTACTTATTCTTTTCATTACTTATACTTTATTAATTATTCATTCTTAGTTTGTTTATTTATTTACCCATAGAGTTGTTATTACTTATACAAAATCCTCCAATGTATATCTATTCCCAATACTACTATATAATACTATCTCTATTCCTGACATCAGCTTACTATCTCTAAAAAAACTAATATCAATAATTCCTTCCAAAACATATTATTATTATTTCCTGATATTCTAATTTTTATTTACAAGACACATTGACAGTCACATACAATTACAACACACTCATATATTCATTCATACATTTTCAGGCGATGGTGTTGATTGGTAAAGTTGATTGAGGCCCCTGGGCAGCGGGATCTCTCCTCCAGATCTGTCGATCGGGGCTGATTCCAGGGGTTCCTCCTCTTCCTCTCTCCATATCGTTGCACCCGTCACGATTTGCCCATTAGCCATTAAAATCCATACCGATGCCAGGACTCGAACCCGGGACCTTCGAGCCGTTCGCCTACCGTCGTAGACCGCACGGCCATCCAGCCGGCTCCAGTCGGGTAACTGTTCATATAAACTACCGCCAGGCTTCAGCAACGAGACACTTCCAACGATTAAGGTTCCTTTAGAAAAATTACGACGAGACATTTCCAAGGACATCTCAACCACCTTCCTTGGCCTAGTAGTTCCTGAACTGAAAGTTCCTCGGGATTAACTATACAGGTTTGAACTTGTCTGGTCTAGACCTTTCCAACTACATATCAACCACCTTTTTAACCCTAGTAGTTTCTAATATATGAATTGCCCCTTATCTCTGGAACTGCCTTTGCAACGTGAATGGACAATACGGGTTTGAACTCGTCTCTCCGAGACTTTTCTTCCAACGACACCTCAACCAGCTTCCATGTTCTAGTAGTTTCTGAGCTCAAACTTGTCGACAGACGGTCAGAGCAATTGTACGAATATAAGGTACTTGCTGTTGAAGCCTAAAATAGTAATGGATTCTTCGTTGTAACTGGTGCCCGAGACAAAGGTGGATTCTCCTATTCTATTGAGTAGAATAATATATTTCTTCAGCTGATACAGTTCTTTGAAAATAGATGGATCTTTCGAACCACTTCTCATTTTTTAACTCTTTTCTCTTTTTTTTAAAATAAAGATGAGAAAAAGTATCATTGAGCGAAAGAAAACAAGACAAAATCGTGATCTCGTTTCTCCCTCAAAACAGCAAAATAATAAAAGATGTAGGTCAGTTCAATACTCAGAAAACGGTAAACGAAAGTAGTTTTGGGAAGAAAATGGCTGTCATTTAATCACTGTTCTCTAGTTATTGACAATTTTTCATCTTTTTCTTTCCGTTCTTTCGTTGCCAATTCACGTGAATGTCATAAAGTGAAGCCAAATTACCATTTTCCCTTTTAACAAGCTTAGATAAAACAGAAGAAGAAAAGGATAATTGAAAAGCGATTTCTGAGAAAGTGTGCTTTTCTTTCTAAAGGCGATAAGAGTGCAGAATGCTGTTGTTCTTCTATTCTGTGAACACCTTATAATTACAACACAAGCTGGAAGCTACTTATAATAATGAATCGAGGGAGGAAAAACTGTTTTAAATTTCTCTCTGTAATGTGAGCAGTCATTTATCTTAAGTATTAATTATTGTTTAACTGTGACTGATTCGGTTCAGTTTTATATTATAAGAGATAACATAAACGTTGTTGTCTCTTTCGCTCACATGTGGAGTAGGTCACCCACATCATAACATGATTAAAATGCAGACGATTAATAAATATGAAAGAGAAATCGTAGCCTCCTTTCGTTCGACTTTTTTGATTAGGAATAATTAATTAAACTTCCTTTTGATGTATCATTTTATTTTTGCTTTTATCTTTAAAATCAATTGTAAAGCCAGAGGCTTAGAAACCTTTTAACAGTCGATCAAATTCATGCAACAACTTGTTTTGTATTTTGGTGCAATCATTACTGCATTCTATCATGGCTTGATTTTTTTTATTTTTTTTTTATTTTTACCTACAGTTATATGTTATATTTAGAACCATTTAATAATTTGATGATGATAGGGGTTTGCTTGAAGGCAGATAACCCGACGCTGTGCAAGGTGAACCGATCTTGGTTTGCCTTCTATCGGATGAAGGTGCATGACGTCCTATCCCTAAGGACGAGACCTACAGTTTAACATGAGCACTGCTAATCGAACCCAGGACTCCTTGATTACAATAATTTAATGTTTAGACAATTTAAATCGCTAATACGAAATTAGGCTCTGCGCAAAGTGGTAGGTCCTTCTACTCAAGATTAGCTTTCGACGTTTGTCCTGTTCTTTTTTCGATTTTTTTTTGTACCCATGTCCGTAGACTGGGGAGACTAAAAGGCCTGAATACCCCTAATTTTTTCTTGTCAGTACATAATAATCTACTTGTATATGTGTAAAATGTAAATGTGAGATAACATAATATATCGTGGCTCGTTCACTTCTGTGACTCCGTAGGCCTATAGTTTGTGGCTGGAGGCGGGCATGCTACCCCATGAGCAAAGTGATAGCGGGCCGACGGCTGCCCGCCACGGCAGAGCGCCTCGGTTTCGTGGGCCGACGGTAGCTGCCGCGGCTACGCCGTGGCAGAATTAGACTAATACCGCTTCTCAACCGCCAAGGCGGTATTTTGGCGGAAACAATCGTATAGCCGCGCCACCCGCTGGCGGTCCGCCAGAAATTCTGGGGTATCCGCTATCCACTAGGCGGTTAGCCGCCGTACTCAGGCGGATCGTTGGCAGGCCCCTTCCGGTTTCGGTTTGCGGCCCGTCAGAAAATTTAAACTGATGGCGCATCTCTGCCGCCATGGCGGTATTGTAGAGCCTTCCTCCACATAGTATCCTTGGCGGTGTTGTGGCGGCAATAGATACCTTTTTCAGTGACCCAAAAGTTAGACCGTTGTTTTCTCGAAGATATATTGCACGCAGTGGTGGTCATGGGATAGTCCCCTAATATCTGGTCGGGGCCTCTCTGGCCCGGCGGAACGCAACAATACGGCGTGGGAGTCAACCTTGTTGAATTTGAATTTATTTATGGGCTTAGATGCCTTTGACAGTGGAAAAACTGGCAAGTTGCATCAGATTTACCACCATCAGCCAAGCGGTAATGAAAATATGAAGCTTTAAAAATTATTTTCCCACGCTTTCCGAAGCTTCTAGCTCTAAGATGTGGCAGAATTTCCACCTGGTAGGCAAGCTGTTCTCCCTTATTTTATATGTACTATCATCTGTCCAAGTTTGTTCACGCATATATACAGGGTGTTGCAAAAGAACACCGACAAACCTATTCCACGAGATTTCTGACTTGAAAAATAAGAATAAAAGTTATAGGCTATCGAGTGTGCACCACAAATGCTTAAGCTGCCGAAAGCGTGGGGAAATGAACTCTAAAGCTTCATATTTTCAATACCATTAACAGTAGAACTGAGGCGGTATGGTACCCTCAAAAACTTGAAACCTGCTATGCTCTATTCAAACATACATATTCCAAAATAGTGCAATTGAAGTGCAAGGAATTTCTCAAAGAAAGTAGACGATTCCCATCTATGAAGGAAATGTGGGTCAAAAACAGCACGAAAAAGGCGACATTTATATTCGAAACGTAAAATAGAGTACTGTAAAACACTAATACTACAGTGGAACAACATGGATTCGGAGATTTAACGTAGATATTAAAAAATGCCACTGTTCTAATATTGCCGGTTATTTGGCTGCCAATTACAAGAGACCCATCAGAAAGGAGCCAGTAAGGGGGGGGGGGACAGGTTCGCTGGAAATTTTCATGACCCTACATAAAAATATACTTTTATGAGTAGGTAGGTGCAAAAATGATATATCGTGACACTTCTATAATTTGTAGATGGTGGCGTGCCCAATATGTCTACGTCCATATGTTTACACAAGAACATCACATTCTGCCTTGTTTTCTAATTTAATGGGTTAGCATAAAACCAGAACAAATGGGCTAAATATTATTGAATTTTCTTTTTAAAATTTCGAGACGAAAGTATTTGTGTTATTTTCATATATTTTGCCCAACTTTAGATGTACGAACAGCCACATTTGTTTGATACTCCTAATTATTATAATATTAGGTTGTCCAGAAAAAGAAGGGGAAGAGTGGAGCTAAAATATGTCGTTGCCCAGGGAGCAAACTCAGTCCTCGTAGTCCAAGCGGTAACGTCGCGGACTTTGGATTAGCAAGGGGAAGGAACGTGGCTTCGAATTTCACGGCCGACCATCCTGGTTGAGGTTTTCCTTCAGTTCCATCAGGCTAATGCCGTAATGGTTCTGGCCGATAACTATCCCAGTTCGGACTGAGCCAAAAAAATGCTCGGATAAATTCAACTTTGGGAACAGAAACTCTTAGCTACGTCACTCGCTCTGTATTCTTTCTCGCACCTCCCCCCTCCCCCCACGAAATAAACTTATTTCCAGAAAACTGTACCTACATGATTTGAGCAGAAACTTCTCTTCTTGTACTCAGCTAACATTAGTTGGCTTCGAATTTGGAGGTTCCTAGCTTCGACAGCAGCTGATAACCATTCTGACGCGGTTTTTCCTCATTCACCCTAGATAAATGGCAGAATAGTGCCTTGAAACTGGGCCTTAACCGACTTCTCACATTCTTCCATTTTTTTCTAATTCAGTCTGAGTCAAAGATGTGCAAAAACCATAGACAACGATTCAATTTCCTACTTTGAAACTCCGTCTTTGTAACTCTCTTGAAATTTTATCCAGCGTTCCTCCTCCTTGCCAACTCCAAAATGTTTTTCTCCTCAGGCCATCCAATACCGTATCACCAGAGAGAAAGGATAAGTCATCTCTGGTATCACTTATTATGGAAAGGAATATAGTAGTAACCAAGGCAAGCAATTTTTAGTAGAATCGTTGTGGCATGAATCAAGACCATAGTGCCATCTACCAGTCAATTCGGTGACTATCTGCTCAAGTAATTTCAGCATGCTCTCTACTTCAAATTGGTAAGCCTTGTGAAAGATTTATTTAGCTTTGAGTAAATGGGCTCCGTTTATAGTGTTAGATATTTCAAATATTTAATCAATGCAGAGTGTCTTGTTGGAAGTGATGAAGCCATGAAGTCTATCGGTGGCAAGAGCTGTTGAATGAATGCGTGATTTAAACTTCAAAATATTATATTCTTCTTTTTCTCCTTCTAAAAAAAGGGAACAGAAATGGAATTATGCCCTTATCACATTTTCACACTCTCATTCTTTGACATTTTAAAAACTCCTTTTTTTTATGGTACTTTTTTTTAACAGACACACTCTTAATCTGATGGTGTTCTCTTGTAACACGTGCCTCTAATTACCTGCATTTTAGTGATTAACTTGTTCAGACAGCCAACACTGCAGTGGCTGCACAACTAATTCCTGTCCTGTCAATTCAGTGTTGCCAACAGCAAAGCCTTAGCAACAGCAAAAAGTCGCTAGATCACGCTAAACGAAATTTTGAAACTCGCTAAAAAAAAAAGGCACCAAACAAATTGAGGGCGTAAAAATGCTTCGTTTCGCCGCTATATACACACACACACTGCCGAAAGCGTGGGAAAATTAAATGTAGATCTTTTAATTTCCATACCATTGACAGTAGAACTTATGCGACATCATATCTTCAAAGACTTCGAACCTGCTCTATTTCAAACTTAAATGTTTCAAAACTGAGCAATGGCTGCGCAAGATTCTCCAAACGAAATAGGAGACTCAGAAAGTTATTATAGAAAGCCGAAAGGCGCTAAAGAAAGAAAGGACACGTTAAAAGTTTAAAAGCGCTAGATTTAGCGACAAAAGCGCTAAATTAGTAATACCTGTGGTAATACTGCTTGTCATCGACTCAAGGTTTGCTTGTATGTGCGTGTGTGTGAAGTGTAAGACGGATAATGGATACAGTGCCACCTGAAATGGATCGATGTTTCGAAACAGGAAATGATAGTTTTCAGATTCCATTTTAAAAAAAATCTTTACTGCTGCATTTCTAAATTATCCTCATGACGAATTTGTAATTGTAAATTCGGTCGTCTGCATGCTGCTATATTCACATTTAATTAGAAGTAACTCTGATCATGGTACACTATCAGTTATGGCGTGATTTTTATACGGTGACCGTATTTCCTTTTCTTGGAAACAATTTATTGCAGTAATTTAGTGGCGATAGTACTTTTAGAGAGAATATTGCATTGTGGTATAAACTATTGTATATACATGGTACTGGTACCACTGAAATAATGGAACATACTTCGAGAGGTGATTATCAAAACGGAAACAAAAATATTCAATCCACTACTGGATGAGGCCTTATCTGGAGGGAGGAGTTGGTGGTGTACTGCTTCCCACACTGACCAGACGTGTTGGGAGGGGAAAGTCGAAGCTCTCAACTGTGATCGCCACTGTCTTTTACTCACAACAGCTCCCCAATTGCATCACGATCCTTGGTGGGCACCGTTCCAGACCCTCTCACTTTGGAAAAATCCTTGGCAAAGCGGGGAATCGAACCCGAGACCTAACGATCAGCAGTCAGCGACGGTAACACCTAGAGTCTAGACCAGCAGGGGGGACAAATTCTTAATGCTTTTTAGGTAGATTTCGAAGAAAATATACCTATTGAGATCGGTACGATATGAAAGTGTATATTTATATATATATATTAACACGCTAGCGGCCATAATTTTGAAGATATTTGAACCAAATTTTTATATGCTGTTTCTAGGCTTAATAGCTCGGTTAAGTTCGTTAATGAACAAAATCGGTCGCCATCTTGGATCCAAAATGGCCGCCGAACCCATTGTTGTATAGAATACACAGCCTAAACCGCTGGGGCTATTGAAATCAAATTTGGCATAAAGGTACAACATCACTTTCTAATTATGAAAATGTTACCTAATGAGTTCAAAGACACCATCTTGGATCCAAAATGGCGGACCTAAAAATCTATTTTCCACACCGTTTGAGCTAGAGATACGAAATTTGGCATAAAGGTGCATTATGACGAGTAGCTTAGGGAAATATCACAACATTTGGGAAAAGTCGCCATCTTGGATCAAAAATGACCGCCCAAAATCCCATTTTGCACACCGTTTGAGCTGGATAAATGAAATTTTACTTGAAGTTGTACTATCACAAGTAGGTCACGACAAAATAAGAAAATTTTCAAAAAGTCGTCAACTTGGATCCAAAATGGCCGCCCCAAAAACCCAATTTCCAAATCATTGAAGGTAGAGAAACGAAATTTTCAATGAAGGTGTATGACCAAGAGTAGGTTACAATAAATGGGGCAAATCTTCCCTTTAGGGGCGCAGTTAACCGTGGGAGGGTGAAAATGTACTCTGTGGTGGTGTAGTGCTGCAGGGAGATTTTGGTTAAGATAAAGGAGGCGCATCCTCTCAAAAGCACTGAAGTTGGGGGCGAGCCCCGGCTCCCAGCGAAACTTCGAAATCTACCTCAGCCTGTAGGCCTACCGAAAGGGATTTTTTAATACTATGTACACCGCTCTCTATCAGTACGTTTGCCCGCGCAAAACGTTGTACAAAGAGTAACTTTTTTGCCGCAAATTTAGAATAGGAATCAACAAAGTCCAATACCATTTTTATTTCCCTCAACTGAAAGCGAAATGTGTTGGTTATTGGTTACAGAAACAAGCATTGAGCACATGTATGCTTTAACTTATTATTTATAGTTGGCCTTACGTTGTTTGAATCCCCAAACTGCACAACCGTGCACACGTTATTCGTCACGCTGGCTGGCCCTTTTAAATATTTGTACCAACAATTGACCTAAAAAATTGGTGATTATTATTATTATTATTTACTTCCCTGTGTTTCAAGTTGCTATCCTAAAGTTCGTAAAGGACAAAAAATACACATTCTGATTTTTGAAGTGCTACTTTGCCTTTTTTAGATGAACTATACATAATTTGTAAGAGGGCCTACCTGGCGTACAGCAAAAAAATATAACAAATAATTCATGCCTTCCAATCTTCGGCAAAGGCGGACTGGGCCGCCCGGATACCCGGAAATTTCCGGGTGGGCCCTGCCCTCTGCAAAGTCACTTAAGATATTGCTCGATTTGTTATAACTAATTCAAAACTCAGTTCTCGTTCATAGTAACCAGTGGCGTAACTAACGGGCCGGCAGTGCTAGCGAAGGGGAGCACTAGGGAAAGGGGGCCCCTGCCCAACCCGTAGCCTTGTTTGTTGAAAAATCAATAAGACAATAAAAAAAAGTCTCAAAAATACATGTAAGTTATTAACTCGAAAATGTAATCTCGTCCATAATTTATGTATTCAATAATGTGATGTGCAATCGATAACATATAAAGAACATGGAACTGATTCTCCTACGGTAAGGAAACCGTGTTAGACATAGAGTTGTTGGACGCGAGTGGTGGCGATAAATAATGGTCCCCTGAGCACAGCGGTGATGTCAGAAATCGGGCCCCGAAGTTTCGAGCTTGGATCCCTTCTATTCACCAGTGAAGCATGGAGTTTTTGGACGTGGGTGGTTGCATTGGAAAGGGTCGGTTTCCCCTGAGCACACTGGTGATGCCGTAAATCTGGCCCGGGGCCCGAAGCCCAAGGAATCGGGCCCCAAAGGATGTTCATGCCATATTCTGCATGCTTCATTGCAAAGATTTTCAGACTGTAGAAAATAAAGAAAGCGAAATAATACTTGACTGTAGATACGCATACACAACTTTACATCTCATGGGGGGAGGGGTTTAGCATCCAAATATCCAGCTAAGTGTTCATGCCTAAAACGGCAGTCCACACTCCAGACCAACTCGGTATTCATCAAGGCCCTTAAGCATCATTCTTCGGGTGGGCCCTTGTACTCCCAGTCCGTCTCTGCTTTCAGTTAACGGGTAGATTCACTTTTAGAGTTTGTGGTTGGTTCCAAATGAAAACTTGACTCAACAATTACTCTGACCTTTGTTAGGAATGTTCTATGTAATATTAATTCTGGAGGATAGATTGTCTCATTCCGAAACAAACGTGAATAGTGTTAGTTGCTTGGGTAATTTTTTAAGTCACATTTCTTAGTACTAAGTATTTTTTTTAACTTACCAATACCACATAATTTAATTTGTTGTGTAAATGTTTATACATATAAACCACTGTTTGAAGTCAACTAAGAAATTCGTGCGGTCTGGGACGTTAGGCCCGTGTCCCTAAGGGCGCGTGTTTGAATCCCGCCTGGGGTATGAATGTATTGTGAATTTTAACAAGCACGTTTTAGCCAAAATTTCCTTTTTTTTTTAGCCCTGGGGGGGGGGGGATTTTCCCGCGGGCACCCCTCTGAAATTATCCCTGACCATATTGGATGCAGAAGTTCACTACAGAAACTCATAATATTTTGTGAACGTTTAGAATGGACGTCTAGTATACATAAGGAACTCACACATTTCAAATATGCATTATATGTGAACTAAAACACTCAATTCACTACCAACTCACGTATGGAATTCATTGTAATATCGAACAATTTGTAAACAAGGAAATAACGCAGTTTGGGAGAAGAAAAAGATTCTTTGTATACATCGAACACTGAGATACTCAAACAATACACCAAATGAAATAAATTTTCTTTTTCTCCATCAACATGCACAAGCTTTAACAAACCAAAAATATGAAAAGAAAAGAAGATCCCTCTCTTAAAAAAAACGCACACTATAGTTATTCAAAGGAAGAATAGAAAGGGACGCCTTCCACTCTTACAGCAAATAACGATAAATTTTGGCCTCCTTCTTCTCGTATGTTACGCATATGGAATACATAATTGGTTCCATTCTTTCCCTCCTATCTGACTCACTTGCACAAAAAGCACATAACCACAACTGTATCAGGAACGGCGGGAATAAGAAACAGTGCTGCCATCTGGAGAGAGATAAAACTTTTAAATGTCCAATCTTGTAGCTGAATTTTCTCCACAATTGAAAACAAAAAATATCAGCCAATAGACTGAATGCAAAGTTTAGTAACGAAGATTAAAAAATAAATCTTTTAGTTTCCAACAACATAATAAAACAAAGAATACTTAGAAATTTCTTGAGTATAATCCAAGTTAATCAGTTAAAATCATTTTGCTATTGTATTCTTCGGATACTAAGTAAAGAAGTTGGAAGCCTAGGGACGACTTTTTTATGAGTAAGGGCTGATTTATATGAAAGCTTGCTTTGCGTGCGATTTGGGTGAATAGTCAATTGAAATACGTGTCACACTTACCTTACAATAAAACACGCAATAAAACTTGTGTTTCAATAGGCTACTCACCCAAATCGCACTCAACGAAAACAACGCAAGCTTCCAAGGAAAGGAGCCCTAAGGGATGATTTTCATGAATGGTTGTGTTGCTTGCGATTTGGGTGAATAGCCAACTGAAACACGTGTTACACTTACACGGTGATAGTACACGCAATAAAACACGTGTTTCCATTGGCTACTCACCCAAATCGCGAGCAATGCAAGCTTTCATGAAAATCAGCCTTAGCTAATAGAAAATCGCACGTAGAACACGCACTTAAACAACTGTCCCAATTGGATAATCACCCAAATCGCAAGCAAAGAAAGTAACGCACGCTTGCATGAAAAGCAAGCCTAAACTATTGATAAATTTGGGATAAATCTTTATTCAAATAACCTTGGAGTTCAAAAGGTTTGTCATTTTCGTCAGTAAGGCTACTGGAATATTTCATTCAGTCTATTCCTTTGTTTGCTTGACGTCTGTCTCGCCAAAGTAAGTTCCTGACTTCAGCACAGGGAGTGAGGAATATTTCCTTGCGTTAAACATAATATTTGGTTATTGTATCGCGTATAAAAAACTAACCTGGCTTTCTCTAACTTAACCTATTTCCGTAAATTGTGTAAAATATTGAAAATGCGAAAGGAAGTTAGAGGGAGCAAATATCTAGTGACAAAGAAAAACCTGTGTATTTGTAAAAAGGAAAGTTTGAATCTTGGATGGGAACCGAAATCCAGGTTCTGGGCAAACGATGCAATGCTTTACTTACTAAATCAGCAGCCGAACTACCACCCACTGCTTAAGAACTCGCCTTTATTGTTAATAACGTACTTGAGCAGAACACTGATAGATGCCATTGCAGATAACGGTGTAGATCACGCCCGCCATCTTGGTATGACCTTCCCATTGATTTACATGGGAATCGTTTAATTCGTCTTATGTCTCTTAGAAGTAAAAACTTAAAGTTCTACTTTCACGAAATTTGCCTTGGAGGTTATTTTGACTCTGTAGAGTTTTGGTTTGTGAAGTTTCTTCTAATATATGAGTATAGGGTTGCCAGGTTTCTAGTATGTGAATACGAGATGGGTTACTCATGAAGTCATGACAGTTAACTCAAGGAAATGTTGCCATCCTGATGGTTATGGAATCCTTACAACACTAAGAAAATAAATAAATCAATCAAGAACTCAAGGGAACGCACAGAAATGTATTATTGAATTTTGAACATATGAATTATCATAATTAACAAACTGCTATATATTTAAATTTCCATACATTATATATTTTACGTTTTTTAACATTAAAACCCATAATATTTTTCTTCCGAATAATGCTACATCTCCCTTTAGTTACGAGCTTCATCTCCCTCTCAAGTTATGAGATTTCTGACAATAATGCACAAAATTAAGGGAAACTAGAATTTCTGATTTTATCAGAGTTGTTGATTTATTCCTGTAAAGTTTCCAGTTGCTTCCAAGAATTAAAATTCTGTCTGCACAAATGCGTTTGGACCAGGAATGCTCAGAACATAAGATACAAAACATCTAAATTAACTTTTTGGGGCTCCATAGTCTAGTGGTTAGAGCGTTGGACTCATGTCCGCGTGGTCCCGGGTTCAATTCCCGGCTGGAGTCCCACTTTTCGGTGTCTACCCAGCGTCGTGAGGAAAACTGGGGAGTCACGTGAATAAAGACGTGACGGCCACTCGGTCTAGAAAGTCCATAATATGAATGTTCGTGGACAGATGGCGCGCAGTACTGACTACTCTGCCGTCACTCACAAGGTAGACGCAGTTCCACCAACCGCGGACATATGGCGTTGGGGTAGACTCAGGACCTTTCGGTCTGTAACGCCCGTGGTTATTATTGTTAAATTAACTTTTTTTTTGGGGGGGTTCGTCATAAAAATCAACCAAATAAAAAGCTTAGCAACTCTCATACAGTTGCAAAGCATTAGTGATTTGTTCGAAAAAAAAAATTATTACCTTTCAAATTCTTAAAAAGTATTAGAATCGCTGTAGTGCAGTGGGGAAGTTAAATTTCATAGAATCGAGTGAAGTCCAAAATCGGTAAATGGATAGTTATAATCGCGGTAGAATTGAAATGTTTAAATACGGACAAAGGGCGTCCCGTATGCTGTTAAAAGGGGACTGCATTTCTTACCTCAAAAAACGGTCACCTGGCAACCCTATCTGAGTATTATTAATAGTTTACTATACAAATCACAACAAGTCAACGGGAAATTACACTGCTCGTGTGTAAAATATTGCATTTCTATA
Organism: Lepisma saccharinum; assembly: GCA_022664845.1. Classification (NCBI taxonomy): domain Eukaryota; kingdom Metazoa; phylum Arthropoda; class Insecta; order Zygentoma; family Lepismatidae; genus Lepisma; species Lepisma saccharinum. The sequence goes on along the minus strand of JAGDQP010008662.1, from coordinate 2,462 downwards.
AAACAGCAGGAGTCAAATAAACCATGATGAGACACTAGGCGAAAACAGAAGTTAAAAATTATGCTGCTGACAGATATAAGACTAGTAAAACAATTACCATGTAAATCAATGGAAAGTGATTACCAAGATGGCGGGGGTGATCTATACAGTTAAGGTGGTGTTATGAATCTGGTCAGAAATCCTGTTTGCCTGACGTGCTCCAGAAAAGCATGCACATTTTTAACAGCGTAGGGCGTGAATTTTAGAACACAAAACCATGTAATATTTGTTATTATTAATTTGGCCTTACACCAATATTTATGGGTACTTGCCAATGCACAGATGACAGGATTGACGAAAGACACCGGATGGTTTTCAGAATTAAAAGAATTAGACAACCATTACTGAACGTTTATTGTTGTAGTAATTTTACATAGAAAAGATGTTTATCCTGAATAGAAGTTGACTTTTACAGCATTTAACTCTTTTTAAAGACTATATTGTATTGTACATAGAGTGACTAGATATCCGGTTTTGTTCCGGAGAGCTTACTTTATATATGCTACATCCAGATGTCCGGTTGGTATAATAACAATACAGATATAGTCCGGTCCTAGTCACAATGTATGATTCGGAGTCCCCGTAACATGCAGCTTAGGACATACCTCACCTCCTAATATTTTGGCAAAAATGGCGCCCAAATTATGGAAAGAACCTGGAAACACATCTCTGAGCTTCAAGTATTTACGACCTAACCCCGTGCTCCAGGCGGTAACGTCGCAAACTTCCGATAGGCACTGGGTAGGCACGTGGTTTCGAACACCGCGGCTGACGATCCTGAGTGAGGTTTTCCATTGCCCCCCCCCCATCAGTTCAACCACGCAAATGCCGGGATGGTACCTTGAGTTAGGCTACCTTCCTCATCATCTCCACTACCCTAACTAGGCCTGATCCAAAGATGCCTAAACGCCATAAATAAATTCAAATTCAAGTATCTAGGAAAAAGTTAAGTTATGGAGTGTGAAAAGGAAAGAAAGATGCAAGAACAACAATGGCGGAAGAAGTATTCGATAAGAAAAATATGTTATTTTCTGGGCCCATGAGAAAAGAATTGAGAATATGATTTATTACATGTTCTGTGTAGTATGGAGCCGTACACTGCAAAAAATAGTTGTGTTAATTCAACACAATGCGGTGTCCTAGCGTGACTACCACTCTTGTGTGTTAAATCAACACAACACACGGTGTTGATTTCGGTACTGTGAAAAAAACTTTACGGCTACAATAAGATTTGAACATGGGTTGCTCAGTTAAAAGTCGAACGTCTTACCGACTTTGCTAAATCCTCAGACAGAAAAGGCACTAGATGCTAGCGATATTTAGTGAACAACATTTACAGTAAACTACTACACTATATATTTAAACAGTCACTGTAAAAAATAGAACACTTTTTTTACACTTTTTTGAACACCTTTGAGCACTTTCTGGAAACGACTTTAGCTCACTTTTGAACACTTTTATAGTGTCCAAAAGTGAACTAAAGTGCTATTAAAGTGTCTCAAAGGTGTTCAAAACTGTTTAAAAGTGTACAAAAGTGTTACTTTAATAGTGCTACAAAAGTGCTAGAAATTGCAAACAAAGTGCCCTCAATTTTAATGTGTTCCAAAAGTGTATTTTGGAAACTACTTTAGACTACTTTCAAGACACTTTATTAACTTTCCAGCAGTTTTGGAACACTTTAGGAGCACTTTATCGACAGTTTGTTACACAATATTACGTGTCATTCAGATATTACGTCAGCGTATTTTTGGTCAATTTAGACCCCTTCCCTCTTAGTAAGCAACATTAACTGGATGTCCTATCCCTAATACTTAGACGCCCAGCAAAAGTAAGCAAAGCTTGAACCCCCTCGCCCCAGAATGCTTATGTAATACTTGAACGACTCCTGACAAAAAAGTATATGCTTCAAATACATATTTAACTTTGGCGCGTACTATCAAAATTTATCTTTGTTTTACTATAAATAAGGAATTTGGTACTACTTAGTAGTTGCATTTGAAGCATATACATATTTTTATGTCAGAAGTCGTTCAAATAATACTTTTGCTTTCTATGGCGAGATTCAAACTCTGCTTATTTTGGGTGGGCTTCTATGCATTAGGGATAGGGCATCTACTTAATGTTGCTTACTAAGTGAGAGGAATCTAAATTGACCAATAATGTGCTGACGTAAAATCTGAATAACACCTAAAATACTTAGCTGCGGCGCATATAAAAATTTATTATATCCACTTTATTACTAAAAGCTTGCTTAGCAAAAAATTTAACTATTTTTATCTATGGCTGAAATGTTGCGAATTGAAACCCGATTTATAAGTGTTAAAACGGCTTCGAATTCATCTATTATTATTTTAGCAAATGTTTCCACTGTTGATATAACGGGTTTTTAGGTAGATTTCGAAGAAAAATATACCTATTGAGAT